>LIEC01007226.1:8343-24969 GCA_001925005.1 Drosera capensis
GGGAAGGAATACAAGACTTTGGTTATTGGTATTGGTACATGACAAATTTGTGACAAATATTTTTACGAAATAATTTTTAATTCAAACAATCTATTAAAATATTTCTGATTTCATATAATTATTATCTCCCCTAAACTTTTTCAATTTGCGTACCACAGCGTATCGCAGCACAATCAGCGTCACCATTATGCCTCCACCATTACCACATCATTCACCGCATATTACCAAGCCGAACTTCATCGAAAATCACGTTAGCAACTATTTTCATCTCTCTCCCCTTCTTCCTTTGCTTCTTCCTTTGCTTCTTTGTTTTCGATTTCGTTCATATCTTCTTCAAATCCAAGTCTGATTTGCTTGAAAACAATGAAAATAATATAATCTTTGTGATTTGCTTAAAGAAAATGATTTCAGATAATGTGGATTTGGTTTTGTATCTTGTGATTTTGTTTTCGTTATTGGCTTAGCGTACTGTTGTATTTGTATTGACGTACCGTTTAACAGTGTGTTAGTACAATGAAACAATGTGTCAGTTTAATTTTCTTAATTTTTTTAAAATAAAAATTCTATGAATATCATGTTATAAACTTGTGTCTATCCATTCATGTAATGATTATATATATAAAACAATCAATTGTTGTGTATGTTACGTATTTCATTATAATACATGTTGCGAGACAATCAGACATAATTTAATATAAAACATGACTTATATATACATATAAAATAATATAAGATATGTATATGCTGACAAATTTACGAGGCCCAACATTCATTAGTGGAATAGTTGGGGGTAAAGTACTAAGGAGTAACATTCATTAGTGGAATAGTCTGGGGTAAAGTACTAAAATCACTTCGCTCAAAACCTCATAGTTATCCGATCTATTAGGTTTGTTTGGTATCAGTATTGATTTTTGTTTTTTATTTTCGTTTCATCGATTGATTAAATAAAAATATTTATTTTTTATTTTCTGATTTTTAAATTGATAAAACGAAAAATTGAAAAAAAAATTGATTTTTTATTTTTGATTTCTCGTTGATCTAAATACAATATTCAATTTTTTAATATAAAAATTCATTTATTTTGATTATTGATTTTTTTTTTTTGATTTTCATTATCCCTGGTTGATTATCCCCGTTCGTCAAACACAATACCAAAGTACACAGACACAACACATCACTCCCTTCTCTCCCTCGCCGGCGATGCTACGCTCCATCACACGCCGTCGTCCCCACCCCTCTCTCATCCTCTCCATCTCCACCGTCGCCCACCACCACCATCACCACATCTCCGACGACGACCCACCTTTTTCTCCTCTCCTCAAACCCACTCCAAAACCAAATCCCAACACCCAAACCCAAACCCAAACCCAAACCACCCCAGTGAAGTCCTCACTGCCATTCGATTTCAGGCACTCGTATTCAGAATCAAACCCCTTGGCCACCCCGATCGGGTTCCGGGAACCGCCCCGGTTCTCCCCATTTGGGCCGGGTCGCCTTGACCGGGACTGGACCGGGACTTGTGCCCCGGCCAAGGAGGGGGAGGAGGAGTGGGAGAAGAGGGAGGAGGAGAGGAGGAGGGTGTTGGGGGAGAAGTTGAGGGAGGATGAGGTCGGGGTGTTGGTGGAGACGTATCGGCATAGCGACTGCAACCGACAGATCAATATCGGTATGTCGTACAATAACCAATTCTACCAAAAGTTTGAAGTGATGGATGGTAGAATAATCGCTTTGGATCTTAACATTTTATGTTAGTGATGTTATCTGTGAGATGTATTAGTTCGTAGTGTGTTATCGTATGTGTTATTGATTGTATGAGGTAGGGGTGGGGTCGTATGTAAGCCAGGATTGTGCTTATTTCGATTGGTGAAATGTGTGAGATGTTAGTCAGATGAATGTATGTGTTCCCTGTACACGAACTGTGTGGCGTCTTAACGTTACGTTGGGAAGTCTTTTGAGCTTCTCTAGTGTAGGGAATGGTATGCGAAGTACTAGGTTGTTTAACTGCCCGTCGAATAGCTTAAGAGTTCGTGGTAAGATCATCACTTGCTGATAATCATACGTACCAAGATTGAGGTTTGGTGTCAGGTAGACAATCGGTCTTCTCAATTTCTAGAGGACGAGTTTGACCTATAGAGATGATGTGAATTGCGTTGAGATTTTGTAGTTGTATGGGTTTAGAGAAATGTGGATCATTTAGATTTGGTTATTGGGAGCTGAGTTTTTAATCACGATGTATTTGGATTCTGGTCTTTTTGGAAAACGGTTAATTCATTTCCCATTGAGCATGAAGCGTTTTTACAACCTTCCCAGATGCAACCCATTACATACGACATTTAGGTGCATCATATCAGGACATTTGGATTCTGGTTTGGCAAAGCTTGGTTTATTACAGAAGTGAAGGCTGATGGAACTAAATGAAGATTACGATAGTGTGAAGGTTATGGTTCTTGTTTATCATGCGACAATATATATGATAGATTGATAGGCAACTATCATACTGAGGAAAAATATATGTTATATTGTAAAAATATATGGTTTGTGCTTATTCTGAAAAAAAATGTCCTTAAAATTTGCCATTTTGTGTTTGTGACAATTGAGCTAGGTGACTTGATTCTTATAGTCTACAAACCATGGCAAGAGACATGATAGTTAGAATCAGGATTCAGGATTTCTTAGATTCTACTAGAAACTCGGAAGAACGTAAATCTTTCAATATGGTTTTGGCTCACTTTCGTGTAATGTTTTTGGGTAGGGAAGGACGGAGTTACCCACAACATGCTGGATGATATTCACAACCATTGGAAGAGAGCTGAAGCAGTGAGACTCAAGTGCTTGGGAGTACCAACTCTTGACATGGATAATGTTTGCTTTCACCTCGAGGTTTGGACCGATGGCCCTTCATTGGCAAACCACTTAGTGAAAGCTTCTTGCGTTGTTTTATATCGGCTCACTGACATGCTTTCATAGGACAAAACAGGCGGGAAGGTTATTTATCGCCACATCAATGTTTTGCTTCTGTACCGGGGTAGGAACTATGATCCCAAAAATAGGCCTATTATTCCGCGGATGCTTTGGAAGCCCCGTGCTCCAATATACCCGAAGCTGGTGAAGAATGTGGCTGAAGGGTTAACTTTTGAAGAACAAAAGGAAATGAGGAACAAGGGACTGCACTCCCTCTCTCTCATGAAACTTAGTAAGTTGGCAATGACCTTTGTGTAGCTTCTGAATGGTTACTTAGAAGCGACAATGTGTAATAATTAATCTCCATGCTGATTGATGCATCCTCATGATTTAGCTAGGAACGGCGTGTATGTTAATGTTGTGCAGAAGGTGAGGGACGCGTTTGAGACTGAAGAGGTAGTGAGACTAGATTGTTCCCATGTCGGATTAAGTGATTGCAAGAGGATTGGAGTCAAACTAAGGGTATTGATACCATTCTCAACTTATTTGCAATTGTAGTAGACCAGAAGTGAAAACAGGTTGCTATTTTCTTAAGAATTTGCCCAACAATGTCTATTTTTCGAAATGGGTGCAGGATTTGGTACCGTGTGTTCCTATCCTGTTCAAGGACGAGCAGATTATACTATGGAGGGGAAACAGAGATCAAGACCACGAGTCTAATGCCACAGTTGATCCTGTTGACACATCTTTGTAGTTTGGTTGCATTCGCTCATGTAAGGCGAATTGGTTTGATTTTTTGTTTTTTTTTTTTCCCATGTACAACTTCACCCATGTGTATATTCTCATCGATAGAACTGTATTTATGGCTTAAATTTGTTGGCATAGTGCAATGTAGTCACTCATTCGGCAATGTATTGAGTTACAAGAACCGTCTCTTTCTTATTGTCGTTAGGTTTAAGCTCCGCCACTCCACTGATGGCATCATCCTCCATATGGACCGAAATGAGTCCAACAATACGATTTACCCTTACAGCACTGTAAATCAAAGAAGCCGACATAAAAAAACGCATTTCCCTTTTCCGAGGATCTAAAACCAATATCACAGCATGAAAATCACTTCAGTGAACACTCAACGTTCAGCTTTGAGCCCAGGATACATAATTTACATGTTTCAGAATAACGAACCCATGAACGCATTCAGCATTGCATGGCAGAAAACCGTGAAAACACAACTACTACTGCACACGCATAATTTCTATGTCACATTATACATACAAGATGATATACAAGGGTGGCTGCCAGTCTACTTTCGGACCTATGGAACCAAAAGCATCTGCCTTCTTTCGTATGCTGCGTCTGCTAGGCATCCAGAGCTAGCCAAAGAGGTTATCCAGACCTCATCTGACCTAAATGGCTCATCATCGTCATTCCGGTGCCAACTCCAATGTGCATGGGAAGCGTTCACTATCTTCAGCTCCCCATGGCCGAAGCTAGCTTCCCGGAACACCGACCACTCTGGCTGTGGATCCTTAAACCTTCATGCAAGTGAATGAAAGTTAGAACGCTAAAAGCAAAGTAAAGCAACGTCTTTACAAAATCCCGTCAAGTCAGGACACGTAAAATCTACAATATCTACAACACCAGTATCTCATGAAGTACACAATGATACTGCTAGGTTCTTCAACTTGCTTATAAAGGATGGGTTCTTCTGAAAAAAGGAAATCTTTCGACATTAATCAAGATTCCAGAGTTTTGAAATGAAAGCTAGCTAGCTTTTGGTATTGCCTAACAGGGATAAATAAAGGTAGGCCTTCAGCAATAAGTTTCAGTTTATATATATATATATAAGGTTCAAAAACATCATATTACAGTGCATGTCTAGATATGAGGAGTTAGAATCATTCCAATCACATACATTAAGTGAAGAGAAGAGACAGAACCATGAGACCACCTCAGTTTGTTGTGCAAACAAAGAGGTTTAAATACTTAACACCGGGGAAAAAACATACCTGTGTGCTAAACCTTCTCTGTTTCCTCCATCGCCGACGGTTATATGAACAGCACCACAAGAATCAGTTTTCCCGTCGTAAACTCGTGTCTGTCAACAAGATGTAAGCTGCATTCTAGAGAAAAGAGGTCACGGTGAAAGATGAAAACAAATTGCGTACCGAACGTTCATAAGCATGCACGTGTCCTGCGAGTACTATGTCAACACCAGCTGCATAGAGCAATGGCTCTATTACAGCCATCATCACATCTCCTTCTCCTTGATGAGCTCCATTGCTATTATACCACGGCACATGAAACAGTGCAAGCAGCCACGGAGTCCTCGACCGATCCACGGCAGCAAGATCAGCCTAAATTTGAAAGTGGAGCGGAAAATCTATTAGAGCAGGGTCATGATCATGCCATAATAATGTATTCTGTCTTTTGATCTCATCTCTCTTTTTTTCTTTTTTTTTTTTTGCTACGATAATATAATACATTCCATTTCTAATGGTGACGTACGTGACAACCATGCGAGCACAAAAAAGACATGAACCAAAAACATCAATCAGCATCAGAATACTTCCACCACACTGATAGCAAGAACGAGTGGAATCTGAGTATCCAGAGTTCATAGCAAAATTATTTGTAGCTTTAAACAATAATACTAACAACACTTTAGCTAAAATCTAATAGTATATAAGAAATGAAAAACATAACTGACCTTCAGCCAGCTATATTGATCGGAGTGTTCATCATACTCCGCAAAAGATCCAAGCATGAGAACATGAACTCCAGCCACTTCAAAGGAATAATAAAGATTTGAATTTGATCCACTCTCCTCATACGGCATTTTCCACCTTGCATTATAAGACTGGAATCCATCCTTGAAAAATGGTATGCTTTCACTTTCATGGTTCCCTTCAACGACCATCCAAGGCCTTGCACTGGCAAGCGGCTGAATCAATTCACCAAACGTGTCCCAACGAGATTGAATGTAATCAGCATAGGAAAGGTCACCCGGAAGAAGGTGGATGTCGTATTTGCATTGATCTATGTGATCCAGAGTTGACTTGGTCCAGCCTGTCTGGCCTAAATCACCGGCTATAGCAAATGTAATAGGCAGCTGAGCAGGAGGTGTTTTCAGCTTGAACTCCGGCCCTTCTCCTCCACAGCGATAGAAATATACAGTATTCGGTTCCAATGGCCCGATGACAGTGTGGTGTATCTTTCCAGAGCGATAGAACATATACGAGTAGGAGCTGCTATCTCCTTGAGCTCGTGAAGCGTATAGACCAGATGAGGTCCCATATTCAACAATTGAGTGAGAAGACTGATCATCAGTGACCCATGAAACTCGCATATGATCTTCCCCTGCCAAAGATATATGAACCTGCAAACGCCAAAAACCATAATCAAACCCGACACTAACTCCTCTCCCTCAAACAAGGTACTTAAGTTCTATGATGCACTCCATTCTAGTCAATTTGGTTATCCGATTCCGATCTAGTAAAACTCTCAAGAGAGTGTTGATTCTTACTACCTTGCTCTCATCACATCTAGTTGTCCTTACTCCTTAACAAAGCTATCAAACTGCAAACGGAGAACCAAAAGTTCGTTCTTATTGAGTAAGAACTAACAAATCATCCTTGCACTCCAGACGCTTCTCGTAATCACACATGTTCTTACAAGTAGTACTTTCAAACTATGCGTCAAAAAGTGATCATTACAAAAACTTTGTGAAACCAGAATTTGTCAAAACCAACACCCAAAACAACACGAATATTGTCGAAACACATCAACACCACAATGTTACACTACAATCGCACATCAGTGCTCACAAACCCTAGAACGAATTCCCAAACAAATCACCACCCATCACAAATTCACACCCTTACATCACAATCAACCGAAATCCACCACTACCCATTTCAAATTCACCCATTTCAAACCCCAAATTGGGCACAAATTCAATGCCGAACATCAAAAGATTCGAACTTGGGCAAGTGAATCATCACCTGACGAGGCTGCGACGAGTCCCTTCGATCCCATGGGAACTTCAACGGACCTCGCGGCTTTGGACGAACATAATCGGCAGCAGATTGAGCGCAGATCAAGCAGAGGATGATTAGGATTAGGGTTTGGGTGAGGCATTTCTCCATGGGAATTTCTTGGATTGAGATTTTGGGGATGTTGAGTTGACTATGATGAGAGATGAGTTACTATCAGTCTCGAGGATGCCTATAAGGCATTTCTATCATTGAATGTGAAGGACTGGGAATGGTTAGTACACCTCGGGGTAGACGGGACTGCGGTTCAGTTTTGAACCAAATCAAATTAAATCTAAATCGTCGTTAGTTCAAGAATCAAAACTGTTGTGCAATCGAAATCAATGGAAATTAAAATTGAATCATTGAATATTAGTTTGATTTAAGTTTTATTAAAAAATAAATCGGAATTGTGGGTTCGATTCGGTTTCAAACTACCTATTTTTTTTCGAAAACATCAAAGTATTTTTTCCTATTCGTTTTATCTACCTAATTTATATTTTTTGATTCATTCTTTAATATGTCTATTTAATTAAAATATCTTATATTTTCATTCATTCATTTTCTGTTTATATATAATCATATCTTAAGCTGAATATTAACCGCACTTTTGTAATAAGAAATTTGATATTTTTCCGTCATATATCATATTTTAGTTATATTTTTCTTAAAATAAAAGTTATTTGGTTTGAATCTTTTAAACAAAATCTGTTAACCAGGTTAGATCAGAACCAAAACCAAAACCGACATCGAAACCACCTCAAAACCGAAACCGTCTCGGAAATGAAACTGTTTCGAAACCGTCGATTTTGAAATCGAAACCGAAACTGGATTAAAATGGTTCGATTTCCGTTTGTCCTTTTACTAAATAGAAATTGTTGATTTTAGAACCGAAATTAACCGTTCTAGAACCATGGTCAGGCCTCCCCGGGGATGGTGGGGTGTATATCCCCACACTATACATTGATTTTTATTAATTGTGATTAATTTTTTTCATCAATCAAATTTCAGGAAAGTGTGGAGATCTACATCTCCGAGATATCTCCGAGATGTAGAGATGTACATCTCCTATATGTACCTAATACTTCCCTGTTGAGGGCCATAAGAAATATTTAATGAGTTTTATGTTTATATGACCCAAAACCAAAATCAATAACCAAATCAAAAATTATTAACGAAAATCAAAAATATATGAAATGAAATTACTTTTAGTTAAGAGACCTCCAATTCATATTGAGCACAATTAAAAATGATTTTTCTAGTTTTTGTTTGCGTTTTATTTGTTTGAAAAATGAAAATAGGAAACAAACATTTTTATTTTCTCAATAAGGGGAAAGAAAAGAAAAAAAAAAAAAACATGAACACCCATGATACCAAACTTGCCCTCACATTTAATGGATTTGCCCTTCATTTTAAAAACATTGGTGTAACGTCTACATATGATGTATCATCATCCAAGAAAATGAGTTTGGAATTAGTAACCACAAGCCACAAGGTGATCTTAGCCTATGAGTAACAACCTAGTGTTAACTTGAGAAGTTTTTATTCATTAAATCGATAGTCCCATTATTTGGTTGGGTGTTTTAGGTGTGGTATCATCACAAAATATTCTTAAGACATTGTTCTCCATGAGACAGCACCAGCCTGGTGTAATGACAGGATCCTTGTAGTTTAGGTAGTTTTATTCGTTCGAGCATGACAGGATCCCACAAGCACCAAGAACTCCAAGTATAGACATCCATTAGAAGCAGCCATCCATGACAAGAAGCTACCATATCTTTGCCCCGTAATTCAGGAATGCTAACTTTTGCTATGTTGTCGCTTTCGTCGCCTGAAAAAGAACAGAATGTTTTGTGTCTTCAAGTGACCACCATGTTCGACTACAAGGTATGGTATTGGGCACGGCAACAAAGCATCCCTTGCACTCCGGAGCTTCCCCATTATCACGACCGAGCTAACCGAATGTCTATTTCGGACCAGACACATTCAAACCAATGATCAACGAGTTGATATTTTCATTAAGATTTTGGACCGGGCCTAATTTCTTTATCTGTACTTGACATTTTCGATTTACACAGCCCAACTTTAGGGGAGTGTGTTAAATATTCACGTCTTGAGCTTCACGCCTGAGCAATTTACGCGCCTGAGCAATTCACGCTTGTGCAATTCACGTCTGGATCTGTATGTATATAGATGTAGATACAGAATTCATTCTCATCAAAAAAATCAAACAAAAAATACTTCACAAATTTTACATATATTATCATACAAGATGAGGAAATTTCAAAAAGGTAAATTAGCTAGTTATCTATTATTGATCGGCTGATATAAATACACTATCCAAATTAATATATGTATATCTCTATCAAAAAAATTTCTATCTATCTCTCTTCAAAAAAGAGAAAAAAAGAAAAAGAAAAAGAAAGTAAATATAGAAAATAAATCGTTTTATCCATTTTCTTAATGTACTTGTCTTGATCTATATCTACTTTTACTATATAATTGCATTCAAGTTATAAAAATTAAAATTATAAAGTCAGAAACGTATCATTTTTCCTGTCCAATGATTTTGATAAATCTTAGTTTATCCTTGTTTATAGGGATATTTGTGTCAAAAATAAAATCTACCTGCAGAAATCCACATCTGTAGTAGAGAGTTATTATGTGTCCTTTTTTGAGACAGCATCAGCTTGGTGTGGTCTCCCTAATTCTCGATAACAATGCAGGCTGCCAAGCACTGCAAGATACAATCATCATCAAAGTCAATAGTTAAAACTAGAATCGTGATTCGTGAATTACAAAAACTACAAGCGAATTCTTGGTATATCCTTATATGACACCAGCAAACAATAATTGAAACCATCATCTCGATATTACATATGATCAGAATATGTACAAGAACTATGAGATTAGATTTCTCAAGGAGCATATACACACTTTCCTTCATCGAATGACGAATGATGTTGAGAACACTAACAATCATCTCCTTCTAATCCTTTGTTCAGAGTAAAAGACATCTTTGAAAGTTAGTTATACAAAGATCATGTGTCTATTTACTTACTATAAAGTTTGGTAACTTTATGGTAATAGATTTTTCAATGGTAGAAGGATATTCAGAAAGTGTCTATTACAACATCGAAAGAATAAATAAATTGATTACATCATAGACGAAAAAACCTTCATGCACTGTTGTTCTTCTCTTGATAAAACAACCATCATACACACTAAACTAGTGTGAGCAGAATTTCAGAAGCGAACATGTCCTGGAAAGGGTACAATACGGGAGTTTATTAGATATGATCTCGATATAACAGTAACTTACAGTTTATCTGTTTAGCTAGCAACTAGGGAAAATCCATGTTGCATCCATCATCCCCTTGGAACCGTAGAGGTCGTCAAAGGATTCATCGCTTCCAAGAGCATGGTACTTCCTTGTCTTCAAAGAGTAGTACAGGACACCTCGGCCTTTAAATCTACTAAGAAACAGAATGTGCTTCTTTAGAGTATCAACTCGAACCCATTTTCTGGACAGATCATTCAGCCTGAAGATCTGAACCTGCTTTCCGAGACTTCCTAAGAATATCGCAAGGAGTTCTCCATCGCATTCGACGAGATAGTTTCCATAAAAAGCCTCGCAAAGTCCATGTGGCCCACTCCGGATATCCCAGGTACGCGCCTCCTGTATAGGCTCCTCCTGTATAGGTTCATACTCTGTAGGCTTAAATACTCCAAGACTTCCAGTTTGATCCAAGAAATAGAAATTCTCATTACGATAAATAGGGTTGCGGGAACTGGGAAAGAAAGGAATATCATTATGCAAGAACCACGATCTCCACATCTGGTCAATTGAACGGAAGAGGCATATCCGAGTATGGTGTACATAATTGTAGATTCCAACCGTGGTTGAGTATGAAGATGCAGGGAAAGTAGTTAATACTAGGTTACCTAGCGATGGTATATCATCATACGTACGATATTCACCGCTCGCCTCTGTGAAAGGATTATGGTAATAAAAGTCACTTATACTCTTCCACAGTACTACTCCTTCACTGTTGGAGAAGGCCATATGGGCACCAACCAAGTGTTGAGGAATTTTCATAAAGAGCGTGTTGTTTTGGATCGGATCGACTAGATTGAGAATAGAGTCAACATTCTTCAAGAACCTGAGCCATGGTGACGATGAAGTGTTATTTTCCAGCCTACTAGTGATTGGAAGCGGAGCAGCGGCATGAGATTCCTTGCAGAGCGAGCGGAAGTTTAGGTAATCACTGATGTTCAGATTTCTCGCTAAAAGTTCAAGCAGTTCACTTGAAAGTTTGCCAAACTGAGACTGACGAGTCCCACATTCTAGTTGCACATTCGTCGACTGGGGTCTAAGCACTCCATTTTCCATTTTGATCATTCAAGTCTAGCTTCTCCAACATAAGCACAAGATTTTCTTTTTTCTGACCTCGAGGTTGTTGAGTCAACCTGTCACAAACAATAATTTGGTTCGATGAGAGTAACATCATAAAAACTTAAACTTTGGGATCACCTTCACATAGAAAAACTAATTTTTTACAGAATCGGAAATCAAGTGATCAAAACGAGAATCATAAATCCCCAAAACAAAATTACTTCTGCATACCCTTGATACTTGTCACAACTTGCGATCATTAACATTCGTCTTAGAATGAGATGTCAATTGCATGACGGATCATTACTTCATGAGAAGTCCAGAAATATAATTGGATGAAGTAAGTAGCACGAAGGATGTCTAAATCAAATCACAACTCAGATGGTGCAGAGACAGAACCTGTGACCAGATAGAACCCATATATAGCTTTGCCAAGGTTCCCGCAACTTCTTTTCACTAGGCAATGTTGCTGTCATGCTTCTATCATCCAATCTATAGCAGCTGATGTTTGCTTCAGTGTCTTCAATGAAATACGGACAGTTCTTTTCCGCTCCTCCCATATCAGGAATCGAACATGACATGCAGCAATCGTGACCCAGGAAAAATGATTGATCATTTATATTTTTGGCTTCAACCCAAGCTCTTCGCTCCATGTCAAGCTTCAATACTGTAACAGCCTCAATTAGTATGGGTTGACCTTCTGATTTTTCAGGATAACTAGCCACAACCAAGAAGAGTTCCCCACAAGAAAAAACCAATTAGTGCCATGGCATGCCTGAGCCACAAGGATGATAAATAGGGAGTTGTAGTCCAGCATCCCATATCTTACATCTGATTGACCTCGATATCGTGTCCACCTCAATTACATACAATCTCTCATTTAAATCAAGGCCATAAATCAATCCCCCAGAGATCGCGCAGCTAACAATTCAGATCTGATATCCTGCTTGGTCCATTCTGTATCCCCAATCTCGCAAAACATGGCTTTTTCCTCAAAGAATACTAATCAAGTGCACCCGGCCTCACCACCAGGAGGTGCAGTCAAAGTACAAATGTGCCAACCATCAACACCTCATAGTTTAGGTAGCTTGATTTGTAGCGACACCAGATCCAACAAGTACCAATAACTCTCAGTCCTGGCACCCCTTAGAACCAATCATCCATCACAAGAAGTTAAAATTTCTTTGCCCCGTAATTCAGGAATGCTAACTTTTTCTATGTTTGCTTTCGTCGCCTGAGAAAGGAGAACAGAACATTTGTGTCTTCCAGTTATTACCATGTTGGAATACAACGTATGGTCCCGGACACGGCAGTAAAGCATCTCTTGCGCTCCGCAGCTTGCTCATTATCACGACAGAGCGAAACGAATGTCCACAACTTGAATGTTGAAGGTGAAAGTTCTGGTTCCTGTGGGGAGACAATAGAAGTTGATATAGTAAACAAGAATCGAACAATTTGCAGGATACATTATCGAACAAGATAAGGAAATAAAAAGAGGTGAGTAAACTAGTTTTGGTATATTTGTATATAAAAAAAATTATCTATTGTTCATCTGCTGACAAAAATAGCATATCCAAATTAATTCAGGAATTACTACCTATGTTCCACTTTATTCTTCAACTCTCTAGGCGCTCCCTGGTTAATTTCAAAATTCCTCGAAAAAGCTAGATAGCAAACCACTAAACCATCCTTTCCTGTCAGGCGGTCACTGTAAATCCACTAGCGTCCCTCTCATTTTTTTGTTAAACATTCAACCGGCATACTTTGAAGCCTAAACCGCGACAGAGTGAGTATAAAATAACTAAAAGAAAAATAACTCTTCAGAGGATGACACACAGAGTGATAAATAACATGCAGGAACTTTAACAGTGTGATCTACAGAATCATCATGGAATTAATTCTGAATTACCTGTGAAAACCGTTGGTTGACAGATGAATAACCCGGAATAATACGCTGGCACCTTTGTTACGGTCTAATAAGCCCTGGAAGAAAATTTCACTCGTTGGGGTCTGCAAGAAGAAGTGTTGATGATCAGATGACAATATGGAAAAACGTGTACAGATATAATTATAAGTATTCTTTTTAATCAAAAGTCAATACAAAAGATCTTACCGTGAACTCTGTGACTTGAATGGAGCTAGCAATGGGATCAAATAATCCAGCTTCCTTGTACATTTCAAGAATGAAAGCAACACAAGAGGTTGACTTCCCGTCACTGTAACCCAATTGTCCTGTTCAGGTATCGTCAATAACTGGTCGAACGACATCCCACGTTTATCCGTCTCAACGAGGATATCAGCAAGTTCAAGACCCTGCATGTCACAAAAATATCATGTCAAAGAGGATACCATTACAAAATCGAAGCAACATGAAAGAAGTTTTCCAATACGACAAGGTGGGAGCCTGGGAGAAATAAAGATGACTGCGAACCTCAGTACCCAGACGATTATTCAGCGCTTCGTTCCATAAGTTGGCTGCATAAGATGGCTGAATATGATTCCAGACCGTCATGACAGAAGCAACCTGTATGAGAATACAACACGCAGCCAAGGAGTATGAATTGTCAGTGAGCTGTAGACACAAGACTGTCGCAGGAAAAAGTTCATCGCACTAAGAGATGACAACAAAAGGCGACATGGCATATAAAGGCTGCAAATGACCAAGAACCAACATGCTGGTTCCACGCTAACAAAAAATGTGGGAAAAACAACAAGATGGGAACATACCAAGTGAGCATCCAATGGTGGTGGATAGTTCTTATCAATAGTGTCGATCCAACTAAAGATCATATTGTGGTAACCATATGTCTGGTTCGCCATGCTTAGTGCATACTCCCATGCAGAAGTGTTGTTGAACTTGGCCCTCACATTAGGATGTAAAGGAAGCAACGCTATATGGGGATTAGAATCATCTTTCGTCAGCTCATACTCCCACCATTCTTCCCATGGTAGCACAGCAATAATATCCACCCCCTGCAAAAAAAAATTTAAAGAAAGCTTACGAACTAACTGCGTCTCCAGTGACATAGAATGACTCAACACGTACTATAGACTGTAGGTTTGCAGAAATGCAAAGCAACATAAATCAATAGCCAAAGTAGTATTACTCTGAGTTATTCTTAGTAAGATATAAATCTAACTTCAGGATACTGCTCTCAAAGAGCTATGAGGAAAGATGTTCCTTGGAATCTAAAGATGTCTCTCTCAAAGACAGAGACTTCTTTCTCCATTTTTTAGGTTCATTTGGATGCAGATACTTCACTGATAAAGTCTAAAAATGCTTCAACATTTTACCTCTTCATTTTCATGTCCAGATTCAGCAACCCACAGTTTTCCTTCGGAATCTCGCAAGCAAACAGCAGTATGACCAGCATAAGCTCCAGTTACCCACTTCTCTAGGGTCTCAAACCCACCCCATCGACCCCGAATCTTTGATATCGCGAGGAAGTCACCAGAGTGAATCTCCTCAGCAGTGATGTTTGTAACCCATGGCTGTGGACGCTGCTCGAATGAGGCCTGCATATGCTTCTTGAGGAATGCAATGTTGGAGCTTTCGCCCCATCCGGTATTTGTGAACAGAGGAAAGACGTCCCACAATGCCTGCAGCGTGCCTATCATCCCTGCTTGCATTAGGAAAATCGAAACCCCCTTCTCCTTCACCTGTTTTGGGCAATAGCAAATCATAAATGCATAACTCTGATAACATCTGAAATAAAGAATATATGTGAAGCAGCACATGATAAACTTACATACTCATACTCGGCTTTCCCTTCCCATTCCTTAATCTCCAAGGTATGCTCTCGTGATCGGAAGTAGTAGTCCCAGGTGACGCGATATGGAGTAGCAAAGACATAAAGGTCCATACATGTCCAGCTATGGGCATTGTTAACCTAGTTTATGGAGTAGAAGAGAGACTATCATTGATAGGATCATAGGATCTACTGCAAGAAAATACAATTTCATCTTGTTGAATAGACATGAACAGAGTCATAGAATTGAAAAATACACATGCTATCATATGACAGAAGTTAACGGAATTTCCATGTAAGTGGAAATCAACTTCCCAGTCATACACAGCTATTAAGGCCACAGATCAAGCGATATAATAGCCATTTCGACAACACAGGATCCAGAATTAGAGGTTTTCCCAGCAAAGCCTTTACTTCGATACATGAAACTAAGTATCAAGCTATACAATAATGTACATAAAACGCCCCCAAAATTCAAAGGGCACCACAGTTAGTGAAAATGGAATACACCTCTTACACATGAACATTCGTCGTATCCTGGTTTGTCCACTGGATAACAGTGGCCTGATTCTACGGATCCCTATTTTTCTGATCTCAATCTACTATACCCAGAGTTCCACTACTCATCTTCCAACTCAAGAAAACAAATCCAGTAAAGCAAACTCACTACATCCCAGAACTATGATCTTCCCAATACGAACCCTAACTGGATAACTGTAGCCAAATGACAATAGAATCATGCTAAACATAACAGTCATAAGAACAACATAGTCAATTCAAATGTCCAAGTAATGAACACTAATCTTCTCATAACCCAAAAGCAAAGAAAAACAACATATCCACGTAGGCCCGCCAACTGTGGGGTGTGGGAAGGGCGAAATGTATGTAACCAAACCCCAAATTTTCTTATAACCCAGATGCCCAAATTTTTTCATAACCCAGATGCCGAAATTTCTAGTGTACCCAAGCTGCACAATACCAGGAAAAGGATGAAGTCAACCAATATCATATTCCACATACTACCATGTTATTCAGAATTAACAACCCTAAAACATCACTACCCACCAAACAAAATCTTAATATGAATAGTCCCAAACCATCTTGGTGGGTAGTGATGTCAACCTACATCACTACCCACCAAACCCAAACCACCCTAAAACAGACAAAACACAATGAATCAATCAACAACCACAAAACCCATTAACCACAAACTCAAATTCAGTTATTCAAAAACCAAAGCAATCAAAACCCTAAACAACAAAATCAACATTCAACACCCCCAACAAACCTTGATATGAATAGTCCCACCACCAAATTCACTCCCACTCTTATTATTAAACTCCAACCAAGCAGTATTCTCATAAAAGCAAGCGCCCTTCCAATCCAAGCTATTGTTCCCATACGAGGCGGAACCCACGAAAGTGGGCAAAAGATCAACTGGGCTGTTGAGGGAATTGAGGATAGGCCATGAGAGTTGCTTGGGGAGAATTGGGAGGATGTCGATTGGGTCAAAAGGGTATCTGAAAGTGAGTGCTTTGTGTCCAAA
>LIEC01007226.1:24989-61393 GCA_001925005.1 Drosera capensis
TTAAATAAATAATAATATTATTAATCATTCATACGTCTTATTCAAAATATAATTTAATATTATTAATATATTATTTAATATAAATTTTAATGAATTTTTTTTTTTAAAATTTAACCATATTAAAAATTATAATATTAATTCAGATTTTAATATATGACTTAAATCATAAAATATATTTTATTCTTCATGAACGATTAATAATATTAATAATTTTATTATTGATTTAGAATTATTTTATAATTTGAGTATGAATGATTAATAATATTATTATTTATTTAAAATAATATTATAATTTGGATGAATGAAGTATATACTTACTGGCATATGCTACTCTTCTGCCTTTTAAACACATAAATTAATTCACTAAACCCAATTAGGGTTTTTTCCCATTTTTATTTTCCACCTCTTTCGGTTAATCTCTCTCTCTCAAAATTCTCGTTGCCATCAAAATCAAGGTCAAATTCGAGGTAATGGAGCTAAACCCAGTTGAGATTTTGGTTATTTTTGTGTGATTCAGTTTTGATTGGCTGATTTTGATGCTGAAAGAGTTGGGTTTTGCTTGTTCTGTGTGTTCTTTGCTTCATTTGGGAGATGAGAAATGTTGTTTGCTCTTGTGGGTTTTGTGATTGTGTTGATTTTGGTGATGGGTTTTGATTTCTGGTGTGTTTTGAGCTTGATTGAGGTGATTTCGTGTGAGGGATTAAAATGGTTGATAAAATTGGGATTGGGTGTGCGATTTTCTCTGCTTCAAGTAGACTTGTGCGATTGAGAGCTCAAGTGGGTGATGTGCCGTGGGAGGCCGAATGGCGTTGCGAATCAGGGTTTTGGGGTGGATTGGAGGAGTTTGAGCGATCAACCCTTTGATCTTGAATGGTTTGTTGAGTGATTTTTTTGTTGTAAGATGATGATGCTGAGTGAAGTTCAAGTTTGAAGGGTGATGATGATCATTGGTTTGTGTTGATAGTTCTTCTCTTGATTTTCATTTAGTGCTAAGTTTGGTCGATGCATACTTTTTGGAGAGGGAGGATCGATTTGATGAATGGCGTCGGTCTCTTGGGGGAATGTTGTATGGGGGCTGGTTGTATCTCGCAGATGTTTTTCATTCCATTTTTAATCTTGAGTAGAAGTTCGCTGAATTTGGCGCCAATTTGGGATTTGCAATGTTAAATGTTGCCCTTCCCTTTGAGTCGCCTCTTTCGCGGTTGTATTAAATATTAATAGCACTTCCTTTTATGATAATCTTTGTGTTTTCCATTTCTTATAGTTGTTGATATTGTTTAACATCTGATTGGAGTGTGATGGTCGTAGATTTTTTTCTGGGTTTCGCTGGTCACAGTTTTTCTTTTCGGAATCCTGAGGTGTTTCAGTTTTTCGGTAATTGGCTTTCCTTGCTTGATCCTCTTATAGATGTATGTATTTTCTATCTATGGTTGCCTAGCCTTCCATCTATGTTGGAAAGACTTCTATTTTATCGAAAAAGACTAAACATGGATTACCATTCCTAAAAGTATCTCGTGGTTGTGGTAACACCTGTTAATTTGGCAATGTTCAACTGTTCGTGCAGCCTTGGCTCAAAATCCAACGTGTGTCCTGGAAATGTTGGGTGCTACGGATCATTCTCTTTTTACTAATCTTTTATTTGCCCCATGTTAGTTGTTGTTGTGTGCATTTATGCTAACTGTGATTTGCTTGAAATTTACTTAAGAGGCTCAAGTCGCAAGCATCAATTGTTCCGTGAGCAGAAAATAAATTAGCAGATGAGAGTTAAAACACTGCTTAGTTGGTATAAGATCATTCCATAGGATCATTGGTTTTTGAAATGATTTTTGATTTAACATTTCTATTTGAGATTACAAGATCAGGACTGTTAGTTGCTGACTCGCTGATCATGTCCTAAAAATGATGTCCTGTACTTGATTATTTGTGTTCAATTTCTTTGCTTCATTTTGTCTACCAAGTTTATTGAATATAACTTTTTTTGTGTCATGGCTTTTTGAAGATGAACCTAGTAAATCACTATGGTTCTACCCCTATCAAAAAGAGACGAGGCCGGCCTAAGAAGTACAAAATCCCCGGGAGGATGTCAGACGGTTCACAGGGAGGTCCAAGCCAATTTCATGGTCACCGAACCCATCTACCTAATGGAGCTCATGGGAGTCAATCCCATCAAGCGGATGCAGCCGGCGATGATTCCATTTTGGGCGTATCTGTTTCTGGGGTAATTGAGGGGTCATTTAGTGATGGCTATATTCTCTCTGTACAAATCAGCAATTCTGAAACCCCACTCAGAGGTGTGATATTTAAGCCGGGGCATTATCTCCCCGTCACAGCTGAACTTGACGTGGCCCCGCATGTTCAAATGATAAAAAGGAAGGAGGTACCCTTTCCGTCTACTAGCAGTGCTCCAATGCACAGAGCTGGTCGCCGTGGCAGAGAAAGAGATTCATACCCGTTAAGTGTTCCAACTCCCTCTAATCAGTTGGTCGCGTATAAAGGTAAAGAGGTATCTATAGTTCCAGCCCAACTTCCTCCTCCTACAGGTTCGAGAGGAACTGTAGTCCCGGTTATACTTAAACCTGTTAGTTCACCAAATGGTGTGCTTCCTTCCTTTGAGGCTCTGCCTATTACATCTCGTCCTGCCCATTTGGCTACCTCCAAAGCAAAACAGGTGGAATTGAGTTCTCCGCGAGATGGAATGCCTATGAGTTCTCAAACAAATAATGGATCAATGGAGGGTGCGGATAAGGTGGCTTCTAGCATAGGAAGTTCACCTGAGAGTGCTAATCCTGTGAAATGTTCAGGGCTCACTCATGAACAGATACGCGATTTGGGACAGCCTCTCTTGATTCAGCCATTGCAAGCTATCCGGTCGGGCACTCCTGATCAGTCTTTATCCATGCAACCACCTGTTAAAGGGAAAATGACTGAACTGCTTCTGGTAATTTTTCTTCCTTTTGTTAGCTGGTAGACACCCCGCAATGTCGTAAACTGTAGACGGCACATCTACTTTCTAGTTGGGCTCTGGGACTTTCGGACAAAAATATGGTAAACTAGTAGCTCGGTCTTCTTGTTCTTGGTGTGCAAAAATATACGACCTTCAGTCTTGAATCCTCATTTCTAATATCTTATAGCTAGGTTTACATGAACTTGCTTTCCTTGTTCGGTTGTTTCTGTATCCGCGGGTTTCTAATATGCATTTAGATGATGTCAGTTGTAGGTTCTTGTGCCCTCATGCTTTTCCTGTTTCTCAACTTTTCTATGTTCTAATCAGTGCTATTTTTGTGTGGATAACGAAACTAATACAGTCTTTTCGTATTTCACAAGTCGATGCAAGGGAACACACTGGAGAAGCACGCAGCTGAAGCGTGGTCGCTGGAGCAAAAGAACGTGGTGAAGTGATCAATACAGGATGGCACAGTTCGGCGTTTGGGGGACATCAGTTTTGGGTACCTATAAGTAAAGATTCCTCCATTGTTCCCTTCGTCGTTGATGAAACAATTGCTCTTTCTCGTGCTCTCTCAGCTGTTAACTCATGTTGGTTGAGCATCTTCAAGATTCTGCTTGTGATAGACCTCATGTTGTCGTAGGCTTTGCATATATGTTTGTCCCGTTGAGTCGAAAGGTTGAAATCATAGGCTGTTATATCCAAGTTAGGTGTCTAGTTATGTGTTTCATTTTTTTCGCCCCCTTTGTCCAACTGAAGATGCTGTTCATATGATGTTATATATTATGTAGCGATTTGCGTGACTTTGATTCCAGTTATCTGCTATTCCCTTTGATCGACAAAAGAATGTATTGTCTGTTCAGGTTGGAGTTTATATACGACTGCTGGCGAGCAACCTGACTTCGAGAAACAATGAGCTCATGTGTTGCGGGAAGTGAAATGTCTATGCTGCAAGAATTTCATCATTTTCATTCGTTGATTAGAGTTCACATCTGTCCTAGATCTCATCCAACGATATACAAGCAGATGCCAGAAATCACAAACATGCAAAATCTAAAAACTCAAACGTGAAACACGTGCTACATCACTTGGACACTATACTTCTAATGATCTTCATTGCATCGACACTGGTCGCTTTGCCTGATTCGATTACAAACCTTCTCTGTATTTCATTAAAATGGCATTAAAATTACAAACCCTCTCTTAGGATTACAAATCATGACCTGGGAACGCTGTTTTGTCACGAGATAAAAGCAAACAAAAGCACAAGCTGGTAAAGAAAGGTCTTTGACAAATGAATAGCAACTAAAGACTGAAAGAAGATCACAGAAACAATACACGGATGATAAAGAGAGCCAGAGAGCTAAATCGAAAAGGTGAAACACAAACTGCCAGTTTATGGTACGCTTCCCACATCAATCAATCCGAAACAGTAACAAAAACCAGAATGCATGGCGGACAAGATAGTCATCAAGAGTTGGAGCAGCATTTATCTAAAGGACTATATTTTGCTAATACATTCGGATGATCCGCTGCGGAGTCTGGAGCAGAGATGGAAGAAACTCCGGCCAATTTCTTGGCGTTCACTGCATCACACGAATACACTTGATCAATGACACTAAACATTGTGGCCCAAACACCAAAAGACTGGAATTCAAGTAAAAAGAACAGAACATCTCAAATGTATATACCAAGATCACTTGAGATCGATATAAGGCTCCAAACTTGAGTAGTGATAGTTAGCATAATCGTCATAAGGTTATCTATTGTTGAGAACCATGATTAGTTACCCTAATGCTACCATGTATGCCAGTAGCATGGCAGAAGACAATATACAGTACTGGAAACGGTCGAATGGGCATTGTTAAGAGCGGGACTGCAAAAAAGAACAGGTAGTGAGAAGTGGGGCTTGAAGCACGCGCCATACCTGTTGTGGTTGCTGGTAATTTGCATACCCAGGATAATTAGCATAATACACGTTGGGATCCTGAGGAGGAGCGGTGGCAGCAGCAGCAGCATATCCATAGGAATCATACCCTTGAGTATATCCATAGTATCCTGCACCATTCCACTGGGTTGCATCTGGCTGAGCCTGTTTAAGATAAGATAGTCAGGAGCCAGATTAATATGACAAAGAAAAGTAGATGAAGTGTAAAGTCATCAACAACTAATGGCAAACCTGCTTGTTTGAAGGACCACGACCCCAAGAAAGTCGGACGTTTTGTCCACCTATAGTAGCTCCGTTCAATGTCTGCAACGCTTGTTCGGCACAAGCTCTTGATTTCAAGGAACAAATACGACGTAAGTTGCCAAGAAATAAAACCTAACCAAAATAATTTTATTTTGTTTAAAAGCTACGAACGCACAGGAAATGAGCTTACCTACTAGCAAACTGCACAAACCCGCATCGCTTACCCAAAGGTACCTTTACATGAACTAACTCACCAAATTGGCTGAAGACTTGTCTAAGTTGATCCTCAGAAACATTTGGGTCCAGACCTCCAACAAAAATCTGTACTCGTAGTGACAGAGTTAGCAACACATAGAAAAATTTAAACGGTGGCAACTACTAGACTAACAAAGCAGACTACCCACAGTTGTGTTATTGGGATCATCTTCACCAGGATTTCCTGGAGCAGCTTGAGGAGATGCTGCACAGAACAAACAAAGCAAGGAGATGAAAACACCGCAAGAACAAAAATGGAAATTTTGCACAGATTCGTCAATAGCGTTATAATATGGCTCGTAATGGGCCTCATATACTTACCTATGCAAACGAACCACCTCTGTTCTCAAGTTCAATTTTCATTATAACAATCATGTGCAGTGATATGTCACCCCATTGCTAACTATTTATATTCTACAATCGATCTCAGAAAGGATCAAACAGCAAGTCAGATTGGGACAGTGGGATTATCTCGAGGAGAGTATAGAAGGAATATTAAGATATCAACTGCCTAGAACCTGACACATTCTACGGACCATCAGCCGTCACAGAGACGAAATACACCCAAGTAGAGAATCAGACAGCAGCTCATTGGGCTGCACACCTGCACTCATCACCTCTGCACTAAATCATTGTACAGTGATTTCCACAGTTGCACCAATGAATTAGCAAAAAAAAACTCATATCTGAGTAAACTAATGCAGTGATCATAGACCACAATAGTTATAATAAACCAAGCATCGCGATACTGAAAGTAGGTGGGCCTAAGCGGCAAAATGACACCCACCTCTTCAATCAACCAAAAGTCAACAGGCTCAAAAAGGATGAAATTGAAAAAGATTAAAACAGAAGCAAGACACTCAAGCAGGATCTACAACCCAGAATAATACCTCAATCCCAATAAAGCTCTCGGAGACTGAATGACATGCAAGCTTATAGTGAAAAGCCAAAAAATGTAATAATGATGAGGAAAAGACGATGAAAAATTCAAGAATATTGTACAGAAGTTGCAACAATGAAAAGAAATATAGGAGAAAATGAACTGTAGAGACAACTAAAAGTTAACAATAGGAGAAAATGAACTGAGGCGAGAAATTAAAAATTAACAAGAATGAAACTTCTATAAAGAAAATGAGGTACGGAAATAAATTTGCTGACTGCAGCTTCGTGAATGCCACTAAATGGAAAACCGAGTCAAAGACTGCTGCCATAAACGAAAAAACTAACCTAAAATGAGGCCACGGGACAATGTGGAATCATTTCAGCTGTAGTCAGTTGGCCCTGACATGTGAGCCTCTTGATGTCCTGCTCTGTCAGAATGAGTTTTTATAAGTCTATTGCATGATTTAACATAGTTTTGAGCTTGAAGTTCATAAAGGTAAGAGCTGGAAGGAAATAACTTGGTAAATATTGATTATCCTCAAGCGTATAACTGAAAGAACATCTATGCCCTCTGCTTTGAAATAACAAAACAACATCAAAACTCGAATAAACATATATAATCAAGAGGTGAAACGTTACAAGTAAACATATAGCCCTTTATCCCAGAAATAAAATCACATACCTTTCTGTTGAACAGTAACAGACTTTTTGCTGGCAGCTGGACCAATCCTCATGGGCCTACTTGAACAGTACATTCCATTCATCATGGTCATGGCTTTGATCTGCTCACTCTCATCTCCAAACTTCACAAACCCATAACCCTTTGAACGGCCAGTTGCATGATCTGTGATGACCTTAGCACCCTTAACAGATGGAAATTGAATGCGAAAAGTTTCCTGAAGTAAGTAGTCCGTAACATCAGCTGCCAGGTCTCCAACAAATATTGTATACTCAGGGGATGATTCATCCTGTTTCTTCTGTCCAGCACCAGGGGTAGCCCAGTTGAGTCTGAATGCCTGCTGCTCGCTATTTGGCATCGGCTGACCATTGAAGGTTAACAGAACCCTTTCTGCAGCTGCAGATGAACCAAACTCTAAGAAACCATAACCTTCAGGCTGAAGAGTCTGCTTATTACGAATGACCTTTACGGATTGAAGCTGCATAGACATGTAGGAGAAGAAGGAAACAATAAATAAACAAAAGAAATATATAACCACCTGAATACTATTAACAGGCAAAAAGTGCAGGAGCAGAATCCTTGCACTCCACGGTATACCCAACAAATTCTGACGAACAAGAGGAAAAAAGCTAATTGAACAAACACACTGCATGTCACCCCTATCCTCATAACAAACGCCACAGCAGAAACAAGAAAGCCCCACGAACAACCAATAATTTGAATGCAACGTACCCCAATGGACAAATTAATCATGCTACCACGTACCAATAGAAACTGCACAAAGTCCAAGTCCAAAACAGGGCAAGTAGCTTTTAAGGATCTCCACCACGGGGAAAAAACAGAACAAAGAAATAAAAGTTCCAATTTCAGCACTTTCAGCCAATGCAAGAACCAAGGAAGATTATTACCCACAATTAGATACAATGTCACGGACACATCCCAGACAATTCTAGTAGATCCCCCAGCTGATCACAAACAGAAAAGACTCCAGTCTAAAGAAAAATAAATTGCAAAACTCCAAGATAAAAGTGTGAATTTCGCACACATAAAGTAACACTAATACAATTTTCCTTATGCTTGCATTCAAGATCATGCTTTTCGACCAAACATGCGCTTCATCATATTTTCCTCCTCCGTCAATTATTCTAGCAACAAAGGGTGCCCTTACGCGGTCAGGTGATCTTGGACAACCAAGTCATCTTCTAGTTAATCAGGCAACAAGATCCACAATCAAATATGCCACACCTCGTCATTCACACAGACATCCAACACAAAATATTCAAGAAAGATCAGTAGTAATACTACCTCGCCAGAGGAGGAAAAGCAGGTCCAGAGATAATTCTCGTCCATCCAGTACTGCAAATCCCCAATCCACAAACTCCTCACCTCATCTCCGCCACCATGATACTGCCCTTGCTGCAGTTGCTGCAGTTGCTGCTGCCCCCAGATCTGCTGCGCCCCCGGCGCCTGCTGCGACACCGCTTGCTGTTGCTGCGGCGGAGGAATCATCCACGGCTGCTGTTGCTGCGGCGGTTGAGGTTGACCGTACTGTTGTTGCTGAGCGTATGGATTGGGGACGGGGTTGATGTACGGGTTGTTCTGTTGTTGTTGGGGGAAGGATGGTGGGGGGATTGAGCCCGGTTGCATCATCGTGGTGGTGATGGAGGAGAGGAAACCCTAGAATTTGTGTGAGCTGATGAGATGAGATTTGGGGGAAGAAGAAAAAGAATTATTGTGAGGGTGCGGGATTGATTGGGCAGAGAGAGTGAGAGAGAGAGAGAGAGAGAGAGTGGGCTTTTGCAAGTTGGGTCGGTTTGTGTATGGAGTGTGATGGGCTTGTTATGTGGGCTCATGGATTGATAACTCGATTATGACCCGCAAACCAAATTAAAATACAGATCATAATTAAAAAAATTAAAATATATATGAATTAACATAATTATAATGGTATTTATTTCATTATAAAATTATATTATATAAACTTTGATTTATAAAATACAATAAAATTCTTTCTTATATGAAATATCGTTACAGTTAGATGGTTTAATTAATAATACTATAAGATATAATCATTTATTATTTTTGTTGAATTAAATGATGGCACAAAGTTATTTTATTATTATTATTATAATTATTATTTTTCTTACATGAAAATTTTGTACATATGATTCTAATGATTTTATTTACTTTTGATCCTCAAATAGTTAAGTTAAATTTGATATTTTAAATTTTTATCTCCACCATTCAACTCGTAATGGAAGTAAAGTTCGATAAATATTCATTTAATATAATTTAAAGTAAATTACTCAATTATCTTTTGAAAATTTTTAAATACAAAAATATCATGTCATTTCGTTTGTTATCGAGATGATTTGTCGTATGATATTTTAGTGCAACTGTATAAATAATAAATATATAAGATGTGCATAACATGAAAACAATGTCGACTGTTAAATAATATGGAATTCTTACGTGATATAAAGATCGTTTTAATTAGATGATTTAATGAATAATACAAGATTTAATCATTCATATGATTAGATGATTTAATGAATAATATAACGTATAATAATTTATTCTTTTTTTCAAATAAAATAATATGATTCTATGATTTTTTTGATTTTATTTATTTTTGATATCAAATAATTAATTTAAATTTGATACTTTTAAGATGATTGTTATGATTTTATTTATTTTTTATTATCAAATATTTAAGTTAAGTTTGATATCCTTAAGATTTTATATCAACCGTTCAACTCATAATTATAAGGCAATAAATTATTTAGATAAAGATTCCTTTCATTTAATTAGAGGTAAATTGCTTTATTATCCTTTATAAATACTTTAAAATATGTAAATATCCGGACATAACATTTGATGGTTTGCCATTTGATATTCGTTAACATTAAGTTTGATACTTGTTTCAAATTTAGGGGGGAAATACAAGACTTAGGTTATGGGTATTGTTACATGACAAATTTGTGAAATGATGTTTCTTTCTTCGCTCTCACTAATCAAAATCCACTAAGAAGGAGTCATAATAGCATCTACAATGGTGTTTTTTTTTTTTTTTCAAACCTGGAAAAGGTGAGTCTCCTTATATTTTTGGAGGTGTTCAATTTGTTTTCCATATACAAATGCACAATTGAACCCTCGAGTTTGATATTGTAGCGCTCCGACTCCAGTTCAACTGACACGTGGCGTTATGTTATTACAGATAAAATCCATAGTAAGGTCATATAACTCCATGGAGTTTTAGGATAAGGAAACAAGTCAGCCTTTTACCAAGGCTGAAGGGTTAACTTTTGAAGAACAAAAGGAGGTAAGGAACAAGGGACTGCACTCCCCTGCTCTCACTAAACTTAGTAAGTTGACGATGACTTGTACATAAAGTTCTGAGTAGGTATAAGACAGTAAAATTAAGTTATTAACACTTGTTGATGTATGTACTTACGTTAACGTGTAAGAGAAATTGCTTGTTGGTGCCTTTATGTTGCAGCTAGGATCGGCGTGTATGTTAATGTTGTTCAGAAGGTGAGGGATGCATTCGAGAATGAAGAGGTGGTGATACTAGACTGTTCCCATGTCGGATTAAGTGATTGCAAAAAGATTGGAGGCAATTTAAGGGTATTGATCCGATGCTCAGAACTAATTGCATGTTGTAAAAAACAGTAGGAAAAGAAGTTTTCTATATTCTTAGAATTTGTCCAATGATGTTTATTTTTTTTTACGACTGCAGGATTTGGTACCGTGTGTTCCGATCTTGTTCAAGGATGAACAGATTATACTATGGAGGGGAAAGAGAGGTGAAAACCATGAGCCTAGTGCAGCAGTGGATCTTGTTAATGCATCTTTGTAGTTTGGTTCGTTTTTTTTCCCTGTACAACTTCAACTAGATGTATATTCTCCTCGACAGAACTATATTTATGGTTTAAGATTCCTGGCATAGTGCAATGTAATCAGTGATACGGCAATGTACGAGTTACGAGAACTAGAACTGTCTCTTTGTTATTGATGTGTTAGGTTTTAGCTCCTCGAGTGTTGGCGTCATCCTCCAAATGGACTGAAATGAGTCCAACAATAAGATTTACCATCACAACAGTGTAAATCAAAGAAGACGATATCAAACATGCATTTCCTGTCGAACTAATACTATTCAGGAGCTTTCTTTAGTAGGGAGGATCTAAAACAATTCTATCACAGCATGAAAATTACTTCAGAGAACACTCAACATTCAGCTTTGAGCCCAGGATACATAATTTACATGTTTCAGAATAAGGAGCCCATGAACACATTCACCATCTCGTGGCAGTAGATTGGGAAAGCACAACTTCTGCATATATATATTTTGTAATGCAAATTATACATACAAGATGATATACAAGGGTAGCTGCCGGTCTACTTTCAAACCTAAGGCGCCACAAGCATCTGCCTTCTTTCATATGCTGCGTCTGCGAGCCATCCAGAGCTAGCCAAAGAGGTTATCCAGACCTCATCGGACCTAAATGGCTCATTATCGTCATTCCGGTGCCAACTCCAATGTGCATGGGATGTGTTCACTATCTTTAGCTCGCCGTGACCAAAGCTAGCTTCGCGGAAGATAGACCACTCTGGTTGTGGATCCTTGAACCTTCATGCGAGAAAGAATTGAAGTGAGATCGGGTAGCAAACAATAAAAATAAATAAATAAATAAATAAATAAATCATTTTGGAATTCATCCAGTGCTGTAGCGTGTTAAAACAATAAGCTAGCTTTTGGCGATGCCACATAAGGAAGATTATCGATGGATCATCTGCAATAATTTGGAAGTTTCAATTATATAAGTTTCAACAACGTATTATACAAGTGAAGTTTTGATTGTCAGCACTGGCTAATGGCTATCATGTTGAAGACAGATGACAGAACCATGCGAGCTCCCTTAATTCTTTTATAAAAAAAATCACGAAGGATTTACCATTGGTCAAACACATAGTCCGCAAAAAGACATTTTAAACCAGTTTTCATTGACGGGCTCACCACCACAAAGTAGCTCCGCACTTAACGGGTTTTGATCTCTTGACCTCTCCTCTTTTTGGAGGAGTTGGTTGAACGACTTACCATGTGAGGCGGGGATGATCCCCGAGAGCCCCCTTAGTTTGTTGCCCTAAGTCCAAACAAAAAAAGGCTTAAAATTCATGCACACTGCAAAAAGCAGTTACCTGTGTGCTAAACCTTCTCTGTTTCCTCCATCGCCAATGGTTATATGAACAGCACCACAAGGATCAGTTTTCCCACCATACACTCGTGTCTGTAAACAAGGTTCATGTAAGCTGCATGCTAAAAGTGAGGCCAAGGTGACAAAGGAACAAGCATTACGTACCGAACGTTCATAAGCATGCACGTGTCCTGTGAGAACTACATCAACACCAGCCGCATAAAGCAATGGCTCGATTGCAACCATCATCTCATCTCCTTCTCCTTGATGAGCTCCATTGCTATTATACCATGGGACATGAAACAGTGCAAGTAGCCATGGAGTCCTGTCCCGGTCCACGGCAGCAAGATCGGCCTAAATTTGAAAGTGACACGGAACATCTATCAGAGAACGGTCATGATCTTGACATAATAATGCAATCAGGTTCTAATGGTGAATTACATGTATACAAAAAGCACACAAGCACAAATAGACATGAACCTAAAATATTAATCAGCATGAGAATACTTCAAGGCAGTTATAGAAAGGAGCAGTGGAAGTCGAAATTTTGTAGCTTTAAACAATAATGCCAACAACACCTAATCTAAAATCTAATAAGAAATGAGAAACTGTCTAAAATCTAATATATAAGAAATGAGAAATATCACTACCCTTCAGCCAGCTATATTGATCAGAGTGTTCATCATACTCTGTAAAAGATCCAAGCATGAGAACATGCACCCCTGCTACTTCAAAAGAATAGTAGAGATTCGAATTTGAGCCACTCTCCTCGTACGGCATTTTCCATCTTGCACTATAAGACTGGAATCCATGGTTCCCTTCAACTACCATCCAAGGCCCTGAACTGGCAAGTTTGGTGAATTGATTCACCAAACGTGTCCCAACGAGATTGAATGTAATCAGCATAGGAAAGGTCACCGGGAAGAAGGTGAATATCATATTTGCATTGATCAATGTGATCCAGAGTTGACTTCGTTCAGCCTGTCTGGCCTAAATCACCGGCTATAGCGAATGTAATAGGCAGCTGAGCAGGAGGTGTTTTCAGCTTGAACTCCGGCCTTTCTCCTCCACAACGATGGAAATATATAGTATTCGGTTCCAATGGCTCGATGACAGTGTGGTGTATCTTTCCAGAGCAATAGAACATATACGAGTAGGAGCTGCTATCTCCTTGAGCTCGTGAAGTGTATAAACCAGATGAGGTCCCATATTCAACAATTGAAGGAGAAGACTGATCACCAGTGACCCATGAGACTCGCATATGAGCTTCCCCTGCCAAAGATATATGAACCTGCAAAGGCCAAAAACCATAATTAAACACGACACAAACTCGTCTCCCTCAAACAAGGTAAAGGTACTCAAGTTCTATGATGCACTCCATTCTAGTCAATTTGGTTCTCCAATTCCGATCCAAAGATATTTACTCTCATCACATCTAGTTGTCCTTGCTCCTGAACAAAGCTATCAAACTGCAAATGGAGCGCCAAAAGTTCGTTCTTATTATGTGAGAACTAACTAATCATCCTTGCACTCCAGACGATCCTCGTAATCAAACATGTTCTGACAAGTAGTACCTTCAAACTATGAATCAAAAATCCTACAAATAAACATCTTGATGCTGCAAAGAGGATACTACGATATGTGAAGGGGTCTATAAACCATGGACTTTGGTACAAAGGTGGTGATAGATACATTTTGAGTGGGTTTGTTGATGCAGACTGGGCTGGAGATCCAAACGATAGTCATTCAACATCAGGCTATTGTTTCAATACTGGATCAGCGGCAATTTCGTGGTGCACCAAGAAGCAAGATGTGGTGGCTTTATCAAGCACTGAAGCAGAATATATGGCAGCAGAGTTGATTATGTTGTGGAAATAAAGTGTGACAATATGAGCGCCATCAAACTTGCATCAAATCCAGTATTTCATGCTCGTACAAAACACATAGCTATCATTTTGTGCGAGAACAGGTCCTGAACGAGGAGATTAAGTTGACTGGTGTTCAAACTAATGATCAAGTGGCTGATATATTCACCAAAACATTGGTGAAGCCAAATTTTCAAGGATTTCAAGTTGCACTCGGAGTTATTGTTGGTGAGATTGCACTAAGGGGGAGTATTACAAATTAGTTCAATCTCATTATTTTATGCAGTAGTTATTTAGTTTGATTTATTTCAGTTATTTTCATTTAGGTAGTTAATAGAAAACTCGTGCGGAGATATTTCTATATTTTATGGAGATATGGTTGGTTAGTTTGGAAAGCTCTATACATATATAGAGCAAATGTAATCTCAATGATCAAGATATACAATATACCTATTCACACAACTTCCGTCTTTTATCAATTTCCTTCCTTTTGTTTTATAGATGTGCGATGAAGTAGGTTGTTCTATATGGACTATGGAGACAGCATCAGCCTGGTGTAGTCTCACGAACTCTCGATACAAATGCAGGCTACTGAATACTGCAAGATACAATCATCATCAAAGACAGACAATGAAAACTAGAATCGTGAATTACACAAATCATCAATCTTTGGCAATCACACAGGCTTTACTGCCTGAACTTCCCATCGAATGCCCGATTTTGAATTGTGTATAACCAATGGACCTACAAGTCCAAAACACAGCAACTAATCGTTCCGTGCAAATTATGTACAAAAATCACATATATCACCTCCTGAGCACAATATACACCTTAGTCGACTTTCATCGGCATCCGATTCGTCACAAACATTACACCTTTAAGTATCAGAACTACATTCTGTGCAACAATGCCTGGGACAAGCTAGGAACCCCAAAAAAACGGAGACACAGAAACCAGCCGGGCACTTCTTGGATATCAACAGCCTTTCGTTCGTTTATAGTTTGGAGGAAGAGATGGGCAACACTCATTCATATGAGGGTATGGTTCCATTGTATTATATCCGGGTAACTCCATTCGGTATTTCCCTCGAATTTGACAGTACGGAAGCTGGACGACATCAGCAGCATTGCACCAACTTGGAAGCCTACTCGAGTCGGTTTCGAAGAAATTGAGTATGTATGCGTCTTTTATCTGCAGTTCAGGGAATCAATAATCAACCAAGGATTCTACCACAGCACGGGTAGGATAAGGCATACACTCGTTTTATATGAAAATCTGTTTATCATGACATGGCAAACATCACCACCAGTATATCTTTAATAACATGAGAATGTATATTTATCGATGCAAATTAGATAGATCAAGAGTCGATACAAAAGATCTTACCGTGAACTCTGTGACTTGAATGGAGCTAGCAAAGGGATCAAATAATCCAGCTTCTTTGTACAATTCAAGAATGAAAGCAACACAAGAGGTTGACTTCCCGTCACTGTATACCCAATCGTCCTGTTCAGGTATCATCAATAACTGGTCAAACAACATCCCACGTTTCTCCGTCTCAACTAGGATATCAGGAAGTTCAAGACCCTGCATGTCACAGAAATATCATGTCAAAGAGGATACCATTACAAAATCGAAGCAATGTGGGAGTCTGGGAGAAATAAAGATGACTGCGAACCTCAGTACCCAGACGCTTATTCAGCGCTTCGTTCCATAAGTTGGCCGCATAAGATGGCTGAATATGATTCCAGACCGTCATGACAGAAGCAACCTGTATTAGAATACAACACGCAGCCAAGGAGTATGAATTGTCAGTGAGCTGTAGACACAAGACCGTCGCAAAACAAAGTTCATCGCACTAAGATTACAACAAAAGGCGACTATGGCATATACAGGCTGCAAATGACCAAGAACCAACATGCTGGTTCCACACTAACAAAAAATGTGGGAAAAACAACAAGATGGGAACATACCAAGTGAGCGTCCAATGGTGGTGGATAGTTCTTATCAATAGTGTCGATCCAGCTAAAGATCATATTGTGGTAACCATATGTCTGGTTCGCCATGCTTAGTGCATACTCCCATGCAGCAGTGTTGTTGAACTTGGCCCTCGCATTAGGATGTAAAGGAAGCAACGCTATGTGGGGATTAGAATCATCTTTCGTCAGCTCATACTCCCACCATTCTTCCCATGGTAGCACCGCAATAATATCCACCCCCTGCAAAATAAAATTTAAAGAAAGATTATGAACTCACTGTGTCTGCCAGTGATATACAATGAGTCAACACGTACTATAGACTGTAGGATTGCAGAAATGCAAAGCAACATAAATCAATAGCCATAGTATTACTCTGAGTTATTCTTAGTAAGATATAAGTTTCTAACTTCAGGATTCGGCTCTCAAAGAGCTACGAGGAAAGATGTTCCTTGGAATCTAAAGATGTCTCTCTCAAAGACAGCAACTTCTTTCTCCATTTTCTAGGTTCATTTCTATGCAGATACTTCACTGATAAAATCTAAAAATGCTTCAACACCTTACCTCTTCATTTTCATGTCCAGATTCAGCAACCCACAGTTTTCCTTCGGAATCTCGCAAGCAAACAGCAGTATGACCAGCATAAGCTCCAGTTACCCACTTCTCTAGGGTCTCAAACCCACCCCATCGACCCCGGATCTTTGATATTGCGAGGAAGTCACCAGAGTGAATCTCCTCAATAGTGATGTTTGTAACCCATGGCTGTGGACGCTGCTCGAATGAGGCCTGCATATGCTTCTTGAGGAATGCAATGTTAGAGCTTTCGCCCCATCCAGTATTTGTGAACAGAGGAAAGACGTCCCACAACGCCTGCAGCGTCCCTATCATCCCTGCTTGCATTAGGAAAATCGAAACACCCTTCTCCTTCACCTGATTTTGGGCAATAGCAAATCATAAATGCAAAAACTCTGATAACACCTGAAATAAAGAATATATGTGAAGCAGCACATGATAAACTTACATACTCATACTCGGCTTTCCCTTCCCATTCCTTAATCTCCAAGGTATGCTCTCGTGATAGGAAGTAGTAGTCCCAGGTGACACGATATGGAGTAGCAAAGACATAAAGGTCCATACATGTCCAGCTGTGGGCATTGTTAACCTAGTTTATGAAGTAGAAGACAGACTATCATTGATAAGATCATAGGATCTACTGCAAGAAAATACAATTTCATCTTGTTGAATCGACATGAACAGAGTCATAGAATTGAAAAGTACATATGCCATCATATGACAGAAGTTAACTGAATTTCCATGTAAGTGGAAATCAACTTCCCATTCATACACATAGCTATTAAGGCCACAGATCAAGGGCTAAATTTATATTCAGCCACACAAGTTTTATATAAACACCAGAAAGACTCACAAAGCTAAAAAGAAAAACACCCTGAAATCCTTCTCACCCAAAGAGAATAAATCCTACTACCATAATAGCCATTTCGACAACACAGGATCCAGAATTAGAGGTTTGCCCAGCAAAGCCTTTACTTCAATACATGAAACTAAGCATCAAGCTATACAATGATGTACACTTAAAATGCCCCAAAAGTTCAAAGGGCACCACAGTTACTGGAAATGGAATACACCTATTACACATGAACATTCGTCGTATCCTGGTTTGTCCACTGGATAACAGTGGCCTGATTCTACGGATCCCTACTTTTCTGATTTCTATCTACTATACCCAGAGATCCATCACTCATCTTACAACTCAAGAAAACAAATCCAGTAAAGCAAACTCACTACATCCCAGAACTATGATCTTCCCAATACGAACCCTAACTGGATCACTGTAGCCAAATGACAATAGAATCATGCTAAACATAACAGTCATAAGAACAACATAGTCAAGGCAAATGTCCAAGCAATGAACACTAATCTTCTCATAACCCAAAAGCAAAGCAAAGCAACATATCCACACAGTCCCGCCAACTGTAGGGTGTGGGAAGGGCAAAATGTATGCAACCTAACCCCAAATTTTCTTATAACCCAGATGCCCAAATTTTCTCACAACCCAGATGCCCAAATTTTCTCACAACCCAGGTGTACCAGGAAAAGGATGAAGTCAACCAAGATCATATTCCTCATACTACCATGTTATTCAGAATTACCTACATCACTACCCATCAAACCCAAACCACCACAAAACAGACAAACACAATGAATCAATCAACAACCACAAAACCCATTCACCACAAACTCAAATTCAGTTATTAAAAAACCAAAGCAATCAAAACCCTATACAACAAAATCAACATTCAACACCCCCAACAAACCTTGATATGAATAGTCCCACCACCAAATTCACTCCCACTCTTATTATTAAACTCCAACCAAGCAGTATTCTCATAAAAGCAAGCGCCCTTCCACTCCAAGCTATTGTTCCCATACGAAGCGGAACCCACGAACGTGGGCAAAAGATCAACTGGACTGTTGAGGGAATTGAGGATTGGCCATGAGATTTTCTTGGGGAGAATTGGGAGGATGTCGATTGGGTCAAAAGGGTATCTGAAAGTGAGTGCTTTGTGTCCAAATAAGGTGAAAACAGAAATGACGAAGATTATGATGAAGGTGATGATGAGAGGGGATGATGAACAGGAAGCCATTGATGATGGTGAAGATGAAGAGAGTGGTGTGAGGCGATGTCGTTTTGGGGAGATTTGTTTAGGGTTCTGATGCTAGAACTTGGAAGAATATGCTTTCATGTAGTGTGTGAAGTTGGTTGTTTTTGTTTTGTGTAACTTTGATTTTTGGGTCATGGAATGTCGTTTAGTGAGTGATTATAAGACAATTTTCTGGAAGATACGTTGATCAAGCATATTTCATTTTCGAACGCAAAGGAAAACCATATTATTCAACCCAAGGAGAAACAGCTCTTTGAATCTTGAACGAGGGATGCTATGTACAATGCTTTGTACATTCTCTTTGCATATTCTCATTTCTCATCGGTTGAATGAAGCTGGTATTACAATCAAACACGGGGCTTATTAATAAACTGTTAGTATCAGAGAGTTTTCTAAATAACAGCACAAAAACGACTATGATTGGCATTTTTCATCTTCAACATATGATTTAGAACAAGATCTGCTTAAGAAAAACCAAAACTCCTAGTTAATTATGTAAATTCTAGGAAAGTTTCTTGGATTAGGAAAATGATGAGATGTGCATTTTTTATTATATATACCAGTTGATTTTTATTTATGATGAACTACTCTCAGTTCCAACGAGTTGCATCTAGTTTATGTTTGGAGAATTATAAATGCGAATAAATGATGTCTAATATGATCCAAGAAGACACAACGGTAGCTTTAACATTGTCGCGACTCTTACATCGAGAAAATTGATGGTAAGGCATCATATTGCATCATGACTTCTGTTCTCCTAGATGAATCTCCAGTAGTTGTCACGCCCTTCTCCATCATGCATCAGGATATGAGAGAGGAGAACATCAGGATAGTAATAGGAAGTAGAAACATTACTATGGATCATGACAATGACGCTTCGCCTTTGGACTCAAAGATATGGTAGATGAGGACGACGACACATAAACTTGCAATACCATTTTCTGATTTGTCATTGATATTCGTCGCGAACATGATCATGATCATCGCTTGATGATTGTCTTGGATCATCCTTGAACAAGTTTTGCATAAACAGGAGCTCAGCTTGATGTTGATCACTTACATCAACAATCAATGACGACGGTGAATCATAGTCTTCCGGTCCTGGAAGAAACTGCTCTGAGTAGTGCACTGTTGGGTCGTCCGAGAAGTTAGATGCATTGGAGGTCATTGTGGTGGTTGACGTGATGGTGACAATCGCACTATTGTTAGGGTATTGGCTCTTGATGTAGTCTAACAGGATAGAGGATTCCGGCTTTCCGGTTTCGGCCTTGGTTCTCTTGTTCTTTCTCTTTGTGTTCTGCTTTCTCTTGGTTGCATTCCAGTGATTTTTTATGGAATTTTCTGTTCTTCCTGGTATCCTTTGTGCTATTTTTGCCCATTTATTGCCACATTCTTCATGTGCCTCTATCAAGAGCCTCTCTTCTTCTTCGCTCCATGAATCTTTCTGATTGCATGAACCAACAAGCAAAAAGATATCATCTGTCATTCAGTCTATTGTAATAGTATGACATAATAGTGAATAGTGGGACTATTAATATTAGATCGTCATGGAACTAACCTTGATATCAGGTTGCAGATGATTATTCCATCTCTCACGACATTGTTTTCCGACTCTACCTTCTAGATTTTTTGCTATTTGAGCCCATTTCCTCTCTCCATGTTGCTCTATCAACTCGATCAACTTCCTACAACGTGTATAACCAAAATGCCGTCGAACAGGCAAAAGATAAGACTAAATCAATAATTTCGAAGAACATGAAAATAGCATACTGATCTCCTATTTAACTTCTTGCTTATATAAGTGTACCTGTCCTCTTCTTCACTCCATGCCCCTTTGATCAACATTGTAGAAGCGTCACTCCTCGCTCTCTTCCTTGTCGTCTTGGAGGGTTTCATCGAAGATCGAGGGCCCACATCATTATCTTGAGGCGATTGCCATCCATCCGATAGTACACACGAAGTATCACCAATATCGACAAGATATGAACTTGGCAACGATGTCATGAACTGACTCTCAACATAACCATCCATTCCACCAAGCATGCAAATATACCGGTCACTAATCATCTCTTCATCCATATCTATGGATAACGACGACAATGCCATGCTCAATCATCGAGATAAGGGAAGATCAAGTGGTGAACTTTCACTAGTATAGCCATAGCCAACTCTTAATCCTCCTTCCATGGGCAAATTAATATGAAGAGGAATTAGCTTAAGTGAAGTATAGTGTAATGACGAAGAAGAGAAAGAGGCTCTTTTTAAGCAAACATAAATGGAATGTTAAATGTCTATAGTTAATGTTTTGTATTTCTTTTTTTACCACATTTTTTTCTGGTCAAATTCACCAATTTACCAATGTGTTTATAGCCATGGAATTGAAGTTGTATTAGGAGAAACTTTGGACACAAGACGCTTAAACATAGCCTCATATGCTTTTTTGGCGCTGATTAAGAGCGGTAAATGGTTAGTCAGCAATGAATTAATTGTGAGAAGACTTAAATTCCAAGAACAATAGAAGAAAATTATTAAATTTGTTAGCAGAAAATTTTAGAGTGTTCCTTAGAGGATTTAAAGTTTGGGACCGGATAATTGTATGGGATAAATATTAATTAATCTAACATGAAAGCATGGGAAAATGATGACATTGTAGAGTAATGCTTTTATAAAGCTACCTATAGTATTCTTAACTTAATATCCAATTTCTGTACATCATTTCCATAAGCAAATTGTTTTCCATAAGACTATTGTTAAGAAACATGATGAATCTTCTGTCATTTGATAAAACTGATTTCTTAACATGATTTTAGAACAAATTATGATGTGAGATGACAAATTCGTTCTTCTATCATCGATTCGGACTTATCGGACTTAAATGATAATCTTTTATTGCGGTTGTATAGACCAGACAATAGATGATAGTTTTTTACACGATGAATGAATCCAATAGCACCTAAAATCGTGTAGTTAGCGATAGATGACTTCTTTGTCCTAATTTACACAGCCAACTTGTCATCATTTTATCCAAAAAAGGAAAGAGATACGAGTGTTAAACATAATGACTCATTTAGTGCCATTAGATGAGTATTAAGTAGTCAACTTAATTACTTCCGGGAAGTCAAAAAGATGCATCCATCGCTTAATTTCAAAACAAACAAAGTTAATCACAAGAAATTCAGAGCTCCAACAATGATCAACTTCATGAATACAAAGTTCATCACAAGAAATTCATGAATGCAGTATATCATTATCATGTAATATCCTTCATCAGACCATATTTAATCACGCTACGACATGAAAGCTTCTTCCATCGTTTCACATCTCCTTATAGATATGCCAACGAAAGGGTAACATATCACAACGAATATTTAAACAGGAGTTGCTAGTCATCAAAAGAGTATCTGCTCCAGTACAATACATGTAAAGAAGCTCTGCACAAATTTTAAGGAATAAGAAAGTGATCGCAAAGGTTCCTGCAATCCACAGGACCTGCAGCTACATTCAACAACAAAATTTCGCCCTGTAATCTGGAACCTAAGCACCAGTTATTCGCTGGGAACTACTTTGAGAACTTGCAAATCCACTGCCGTGGCTTACCAATATAACAAAGTGATGCCAACCAGGGCGGATCACACTTTAGACACTTCAGATCAAAAAACTGAAAAAGGGGGTACGATCATTTCGAAACCGCCACATATCCAGAGCAAGAGACACAAGCAGAACTCCTGAGTACTGACAGTAGGAAGTTATGAAACTAGCAAGATATGATACGTCAGAACTTCGGACTGCAGTGCATTATACGCACACACAAAAACAATACAAGGCATGTATCACAAACCAGCAGTAGAAGCAACACACACAGCAAGTGCAATAGTCAAGAGAACTAAGGTTGTCGATTAAAGGACTTGAGGTTAAAAGCCAATTTCAGAGGACTAGGAATACCTAGTTAATGACACAGGACTGAAGCAGTAGCTGCTGAAGTGAAATGTGGTCACAGTCTCAGACGGATACTTCCTAGCTATCTCAAGCAAAACAGTGTTGGATTTGCAGATCTCAAAGCATGTTTCCCTCGAAGATTCATGCCAGGTGCAAACCCAGATATTCCAGGCTTGCCTCGACATTGGCTAGGCCATCAAGAATGGCAGAGTGGCCATCGGCATAATGGCCACGCAACAAGGGGGTAAGCACAAAATACCCAATGGAGTTCTTCCATAAGACGAAGCACAAGATGCAGGAACGCCCTGATCTCACATGTATGGCATATGTTACGCCTAAGCTTGGTAATAGCACCTCTAATTCAGTAGAATTTTCTACCACGTTTTGGAATAGGGCAGTTGATGAATTCGTAAGACACAGAGTCATCCTACCAGAATTTAGAATAGCGACAGGCAACAATTTATCAAACATCAGATAATATTTACCATCAGATACTAAAAGGAGGAGAGTAAACAGAATACGGGCACAAAATAAGAAGTACATAACCAAAGAAAACATAAGGGAACAGAAGAGAAAAGTTCTCCATCTCAGAATTACCAAATGGTTCTCAATTTTCGTCCTCTCTTAGATGAGCTTGCTCTGCCTGGGTTGCAAGCAGAGCTGATCAAAGAGTTTCAGAGTTAAAAACAATGTAAAAGTGGATTCTTGAAATCCAGCATCTTAGAGTGCAGTCAATAACGACTCACCCTGGTGCTCAGCTAATTGGCATTTGCACCCAACTTTGGAGCCAAAATCTTCTCATAGCTATACATACACGCAAGAACATGAGGTTACGACAAACATAGCAATCACCCATCAAGCTTACCACAACATCCCATTACGCAACATCACAGGATTTGTACACAAGGATGTAAACCAAGACATCACAACTCAAGCTGCAGAACATAAAGAGCAAATCAAAGGATGAGACGATGACTTCTGCATCCTGTTTCTTACAGCAAGAACTCAGAAGCAATTGCATGTTCATCGACCATTAATCAGGTAGCAGAACAACAAATAGAAAAACACATAGCGGCAAACACATAGCAACAGACATCGAATCACCATGGGTGAGGATGGCATGTTGCACAATGTAATAAAAGATCCTGTGGCATGACATGAAAGAAATATTGATTTGTCATTCGTCAACAAACATACCATATAAACAACATACAGCATGTAATTTCACATAGTATGCACATTGTGCAACCATGTATAAAGCAGAAACAAGCTGCATAAGAGCCAAGGGACTAAAGCGAATATGAAGTAGAACATACAAGCTCATGCTTCACTCCAAGAAAGCAAAAGTACGGCAATCTAAAGAACGCATCCCTCGTAAAAGTTATATAATGTTGAACAAAAAACTGAACAAGTTCCAAAACAACCATAAATATGAATCAAGTTTTAACTTTTTTTTATTGGTTTTAACCATCAACAACATCAAAGAAACCCTACAGACCAGCATAAGATACTAAGCATCAACAAGATGCTCTTCATTAGCACATCAACCATCTCTCGAGATCACCTGAAACTTTATCTGCACCAAATCGGGGGGTCAGGTAAGTCAAGGGTAAAAAGAAAAAGATTTCACTAGGTGGGAGCTCACAAGAAGAAAGTCAAGACCAAAATCAAATCAAATACAAATATATAACATGCAACAAATCAAAATTCATAATGGCTCGAGGAGGACAGAGACAGCCACACATACTTATCATGAGCACAACAGTTTCGTAAGACAACAATTCAACCAACGATGCTGCATTGGTCCAATTGTTGGGTATTTTACTTGACTAGTGATGACATACACAAATGATGAGAACACATGAGATGTGAATTCTGTGGCAGATGTATGGTCATCCAATAAAAGACACAATCCACAGTAAAGTTACATGACAGAAAATTGTGATGATATCAATATAGAATAGGATAAGGGAACCACAGTAACAATAAACACTTTAAGCATAGACCTGTTACAGACCAGTTAAAAATATGTTTAATAGTATAATTAGGGAAAGGGAGGGGAAGACCTTTCAGGAGTTTGAATGAAAGGATGAAAGTATAATATGACTTTTAAAGATGACTGATCACATGATAGCAGAGAAAGATGCCATAGTATCTATGTAAGCGACCCTCTATAATGCGATAAAGGCTTGATTTCTTGTTTTCCTTGTCTCATGCGCACAGAATATTCCAAATGACTAATGAAGTGTTGTAGATAGACTACCTGAATCATGCCTTCGCCATTTTATCCCAACTTGGGACTGGCTAAGGATGAGATATAATTCTCAACCTGAGTTATTTTCATCAAGTTTTACATCAAAACAAGAATAGTCTCATCAAGGTTAACAAGACAGGTAGTATGCACAAAAAGAAGCAAGTACACACGTAAACCACCACTAAACATTAACATAATGTTGCAAATTTCACATATGAAAAAGCAGCACAACTAAGAGCATAAGTGAAGAAAAAAGAAGAGAGGATTAAACAGAGAGGAAAAACGTATTGAAGAAAAAAAAAAAAGAAATAAACAAAGGAACACCAATTTTAAAAAAAGAAAAAGAAAATAAATGACATCAAAGGAGAGATATAGATGAAAAAGAAAATGGACAAAGGGAGAGGAAAAGTGACCCACAAGAAACGGGGAGGAGAAAGAAAGAGGGGAAGGAAAAGGATTCCTGTTGTTTTTTCAAAAAAAGAAATCCTTCGGGATTTCTCTTTGATCAACCGAATAGCCCGTAAACCCGAAGGACCTTTTAAACCAACTTTCGCTGAAGGGCTCACCACCACAAAGTAGCTCAACAGATTTTAATCTCTTGACCTCTCCTCTTCTTGGAGGAGTTGGTTGAGTGACTTACCATGTGGAGTGGGGATGATCCCCCGAAAGGATTCTTGTTGTTGAACGAGAAGACAAACATTAAAGAGAAGAATTGACCACTTCACAACATATCATCGATCATGTAAAATGCAAACAATATGCAAGGAGGTCGACGAATGGGCAAGTGACTTACGAGTGAATAATGACTTGACGAGAGTGAAAAATTGTTGAAAAAAAAGAAGAACCTATGTGTACTATCTCAAGGGAAGATGAGTATGGGACACAATGAAGAAGCTAGGGCCCTAAGGATAGCTCTTCTGACCATGTGAAATGAAGGGAAGTTAGCAACTTGGGAAGACACGAAGAATGAGGATTGAGGAGTATAATGTGTGCCCTAGCTTGGGAAGACACGAAGAATAAGGGTATGCAACGATAGCGCATGAGCATTTCCTATTTCAATGCTTGAAACTCAATTCATCCAAAGCACGGATGCATCACATGGCTCATAGCAATAAACAGAATAACAGCCAAGAGAAAGCTACTGAATTGTGTCTTAATGATGCTCTGTGGAGAAATGTGCCCTAGCGTACTTAGAAGATACTAAAGCAGAGAAGTATGGATTGGGAAAGCTGGTGCAACAGGGGAAAAAAAAGCTGAGAGAAGTTGTAAATCTGAGCAGAGAAAGACCACCAATTTAAAGACTACGAGACATGGAAAGAGAGAAATACATGAATTTTAAAGAATGAGACAGACACGCCAGATAATCTTGAACAGAGGATCATAAAAAAAGACTGAACAAGCATAAAGCAGATGGAGCAGAAATGCCAATATTGTAGTGAGGTAAGCAATAAAGTTTATAGTTATGTGAATAGAGACCAACAGGCAAAAGGTCTAGATGAAAAAAGAAAATGCAACTACATGTGTTTTTTTATTGATAGTTTAATGTTTTTCAAGTCCAAGAAACGGATCTCGGTATAAAGAAAGAAGTTAAAAAGTGTTAAGCCACTACAAAGAGAACAACAAATGGAGTAAGGAACAGAAGGAATGAGCAAGGTCATGAGACATAACTTCATGAAATTCAAACAAAACCTAGTTAATATCTTAAAGGGAGTGCAAAAGATATCCTATATGCACTGTTCCATGAAACAGAATTTCAGTTTCAGCTGTGCTAAAGGAAACGAGAGAAAACCCTGCACTCATTGACAAAAATGCATGCAATGCAAATCAAACAGTAGCAAAGAAATGGTCTGCCATAACAAAGTGCCACAGAAATGCTACAAGGATATGAACTTATGAAGTAGAGGACCATAAAACAAAAGCAAGCATATAGACCAGAAATGAAAATGACTATATTCAACCCAAAAAGAAGAGACCTTTCAAGAAAATGTTTTAGATAGACTATATGAATCCAGTACGAGAGAGACAAATCATACCTAGCATGCGGTCTGAAAGGCCCAGTAAAAGTCCGAGTATACTTCCCTAACTGGTCTTTAGGATAATTGTTTTGCAGTTCAAACGGCTTTGTACTAGCACTATATGAACCATAATCTCCATACCTGGAATCACCATATCCCCCAGAATATCCATAAGCTTGAGACGCACCATAGCTTCCCCCCGCCATCCCATCAACCCTTCCAGGAAAGTATGGTGAATGACTCGCAGCCCCAAGCATTCCGCCATAATAAGTTACCAAGCCAGGGTTGTGATTGTACATGGCTAGATTCTGAGCTGCTGCAACTGCAGCCAACAACTGCTGTGGTGGATGCACAGCATGGGATGGCACCGGTGGATGCGCAACATGTGATGGTGCTGGATATACATGTGACAGACCATGCATAGCCTGTTGTGGGGCTGCCTGACCAGTCCCTGGGGGCAATCCTTGAGCAGACACTAAAGGACTAGCCTGTGCCTGAACAGTCTGTGGTGGCACATCCTGCACAGTCTTAGGAAGCATGGAATGTGGAAAAGAAGAAGATGCTTCCTGAGTTTTTGGAGGCAGCATCTGTTGTGGTGCACCTGCTGGAGCTGTAGGAACCACTGTGTCCTTCTTCTTGACCTCTTCATGCTTCTTGCAGTACAGTTGATGCCCCTCAAATATCTTCAAAGGCTCCTCTAAAGCCTTCCTCGCCCCTTCAACCGTCCTATACACAAAAATTGCAAATCCTCTAGACTTTCCTGTTTTATAATCAAACCCCAACGGCCCCTCCTCAATGTCCCCAAACTTCCTAAAGAATGCTGATAACTTCAATGGATCCGTGTCCTGCAAATGCAAAAAATAACTATAATTGGGATTCACACATAATTTATGGACACCTTAATCACAGGAGAAAAAAAGAACTCAAAACGATGAACAACATGACTAACAAAAATTGATCAAATTAACGCTCACAACAGATATTAACTATAACATGGTTATGCTGACATTAACATCAAGGAGAAAATGTGGCTGCTCGCTGCAGCAGCCGCAATCGCCCTATCAACCAATGACAACCTCAGTGGATCAATGATCAAAACCAAAATTTTGCAACAGTAGAATATGATCGTAATGGTCACACCATCAAAAGGGAAATTTGTGTTGCAGCCGCCAAATTTCTCCCTCAATCAACTTACTATATCACAGAAGCCAGAATCATATATAAACACAAACAACGACAACAAACTAAGCCTTTATCCCATAACAAGCAGTCGGCTATACTGTTATCACAATGTCATTCTCCCGTCTTGTATAAGTTATAATGTCCTCTGCGATATCATGACACACCTCATTATACCTAAGATTTCTTTCGAGCTCCTTGAAAATCAATAAACATTGATTTTAACGAATAACTATGCTAATCAACACCATCATCACAAACAAATTCAACAACAATTCCCGAACAAGACATAAAACCCGATACCTTCGGAACATGACTAATATATATCTTCCTCGTCCCCACCACGCCCACAACCCCTCCTCCTCCACCCCCAACCCCAGCTGCCGCCAAAACACACTGCACAACCCTCCCATTCCCAACCCTCTTAATCCTCTCCCTCAACGCCAACGCCGCCGCTCTCCTCTCCCTAAACCGAACGAACCCGTACCCCTTTTTCAGCCCCGTCTCTCTATCCACCACCACATGACAATCCTCCAACTCCCCGTACTCCCCAAACACCCTCCTCAGATCCTCCTCGCCCACCGCCCCCTCGATCCCATACACAAATAGTCTCCTGTGACAAACGTTCACATCAGCCGCGATGCGGATTTGATCGAGGAGTTTCGGGCTTGTGATTGCGAAGGTTGAGAGGAGGGTTATGAGGTGGTCTTTGGGGAAAGGGGCGATGAGTTTGAGGAGCTTTTGGGATGGGGAAAGGGACGATTCGGAATCGTAGTCGATGATGGCGGCGCGTGTGGCGGTTAGGGTTTCGTCTAGGGTTTTCGATTTCTTCGATTTCTTGGATTTGGATTTCGTTTTGATTGGCTTCAGCGATTGTGATGGTGGTCGTGGTGATGGTGAGGATAGGGTTTGGGGTTTGGATTTGGATTTGGATTTTTTCTTAGCCATTGATGCCGTTGGCGGTGGAGACGATTGCGGTGGGTGTACTGGTGGAGGGGTTGTAGATCGAGGTTTGAACCCGTGAAGAGGAAAAGAACGATATGGAGCGATAACGTGATCTTGTTATATGGTTCGAAGATAATGAATAAATTTTATTGATATGTATTATTCTTTCGTCTTACATATAAGAAAATTTTGTAATATTTAATGAAAAATAAAATTTGGCATGTTAGTAATATTTAATGAAAATTTTGTAATATCCATGTTACATGTATGAAATCCTGAATTATGAATATTATGATAGGCACCTGCTTTATATGGATTAATATGATTAATTTCATGTTATATGTCTGAAATCCTGAATTACGAATAACATGATAGTCACCTGCTATACATGAAGTTAATATGAATAATTTCATATTTTTACATGTCTGAAAATCCTGAAATCCTGAATATGAAGAAATTCCTATAAATACCAATGATGGGGAGAGTTACGGTTACATGACTACTTAGAGTTTTTATGTGCACGCAGTAGCATCAAAAGATGACCATATTTGGTTATTATTAACTATCATGGGTCGACTGAAAAGCCCATCAAGTATGCTTAATTGTTCATAGTACAGTCATATTAAGTAACATATGAAATTCCTATGGTAACTTCTCTCATATCATTAATCTGTAAAAATCACGTAAATCAATATGATATGACATGAAATATATGAAGAGTTTTAAAAACTTTAATAAAGACTAAGGATAATAAAAGTTTTAATGAAGGCTAAGGGTTAAGCTGGTCAACTTGAATTATTATTTTATATTTATATATTTTTATTCAGCATATGATTGTTCGGTGTTGTTTGTATTGCATCCTATTTGTGCATGGGAAACATATGATATAATAAGTATATCGGACCTTTGAAATGGACATGTATCTTGTGTTAAAGGGGCTTTCAACCTCATGGTTACGTGTTTATTTTAGGTAATAAAGCATCGTGGAGTGGATCGTTACATAGCGATGAAGATTATATCCCGAATATTTGATTGTCATGTAATTTAAGACAATATAAGTTGGACATGTCTCTTTAATTTTTTATGTTTTTGATATTTAAACGCCTGTGATTTTGTCGTCTTGTTTCAAAGGTACTTTTGAGCGGCGATAACGACACATGTCTGATAGGTATTTGACAGAAAATCTTGGGACGTTCGGTATCACCAACCAGACATCGAAGGTGTGGTGAAGTGACAATACATCATAGTTCTCGAAATCATGTATAAATAAACAAATAAATCAAAGAATAAGATTTGACTCTGATGAGATTGGATGACCCTTTTGCTCTTGAGTATGAGTTTCTTCTTCTTGGCGGCTTTAGAAGTGTTGGGTTTGATCCAACAACTTCACGTCTTTTATGAGAGACGTAATGGCCTAAGCCGAGGAGGAGTCTGCGCAATCGACTACGACTATGGACTCTGCTAGCTCCCAGCTCTTTGTGATTCTTGTAATCACGTCCTGCAAAGAGAGATGAATCCATCAAGGATGATGAATCGATTAGAGGAAAAGAGTCACCAATGCAAATGCACTAATAGATGCATCACTCAATTAGAGAACATACATTAACAAATAGTATTTGGTTTCATACTTGAATTATTGATGTGAAAAGATTAAGTCTCAAGACATGCTCCACTTGTTACAAAACCATGCATGTCATTGTACAACGGTTCGCTGTTACACAACTTGGTTGATTTGGTACTAATCAAAGAAGATTTTATTCTAAGGTTGCTTGATTGTTAATACTCCCTTTGTTGCCTAAAAAATACAACGATAGTTTGATATCTATATATCTTGTTATTTTGAGTTCCCAAAATTCAATATAAGTAGTATTTTCAATGTGTTTCCTAACGTGAATATCTCTTTAAACGCGGACATATATTTGGGTGGAATGGAGTGTTGAGCCTTTAGGTAGAGAGGAATAGATCAAGATTTATATATGTTGTTATTTTGAACTCTCAAATTCAAATGTGGGTAATATTCTCAACACACAGTTCGGATCCGCTCGACTTAGAAGAAGATGAAGCAATCATCTTATATTGACAATCGCTTATATTCTATTTTCCTCTCGTCCCTAAGTTGAACTGAACGTTTCTCATCATGTAACTGCATTTCAAACAATGTGATATGTAGCCCGTTGAGCTTATAATAAGAGAAATGTTATCATTTCCTCTCGTTGTTCTCATTTTTCCTCTAATAATTATGACTTGTCATCAACTACTTAGGCAACTGAACTTCAGTAATATGGAGCAAACCAGGAAATCCTATCTATAACTGGTTTTAATTCAAAGCTGAGCAGCGGTCTACTCAGCAGCATGAAATAGCATTCAAGTTAAGTCGAGACGTCGAGATACACTACTCCTTTTATAGGAAACATTCTGAACGATTGATGAAATCGGAGATGTATAATCAAATCATACGAGACGCAAGATTGTTTAATCAATAAAGAACAGAGTCAACTCTATGAGTGCATACTATAATGCTCATTGCAATTTGCATAACTGAACTGCATCCCCATTCCCATTGTCCGGAAATGCAGGCCGAAATTCTCAGTAGAAGAAGGTGAAATGCGACAAGCGTGACTTCAGTCGCAACAAACTTAGGGCACTCTCCATAGCATAAAAACTCCTGCTTTCACAACGCATCGAACACCCAATTAACTTTCTGTATTACGAATTTGGCGTCTTTACCATGTAGTACTTGAGCGTCTTGCCTCTCCTCGCTGTGTTTCTCCTACTTTCACATAGTATGCTTCTTAGTACAATGAATGTAATCAATACACATTATTTGCCTCTAGCTAGATTACTCCGAACTTGTCGCCTTTAGATTACTTACCATCCAAACCTCAGGAGGCAAGTACTACTTCATATGACATATGTTTCGCGATGGAAAACCACTAATAGACAGCTTTGAGGTCATCGTGTCTACTTTCATGCTAACTTCGATACCTACCCATTGCTCGATGCTTGATTGTGCTACAGTCATATCGGCAATGCTTACTCTATCCTCGCTTAACTAAATGTTCCCGTGAACTCATTTCTGACAGGAACCACAGCAGCTTCGGAGAAGTTATCATCAAGAATAATTGTTGATAGCGCTGCTTATCATGATTATGACTATTGTATGCCTTGGACAAACAGCAATGCGGCAAAAATGGTAGGAGTGTGTGCATTGTTTTTTCAGAGGGATATGGCCAACACGCTTGCTGCTGCATTCGGCCACCGAACTCTCCCTGGCCTTTGAATCATCTCAACTCGAGATCGAATAGAAAAAGTTGTTGATTCATGGTACTCCTAGCTACTTTACATGGAACGAAGCATTAGTTGTCTATACTGTGAGGCTTCGATGATACTATTGTCAAGTTACAGATAATAAAGTCCCAACATATATTATAGTCTGCTGGTTACAGTTCCTCGCCATTGTATCAAGAATACAAGATAATGAATAATATATAAGCGGAAGTCTCCAGAGTTGAAATGTACACTTCGCTGCATTCGCTCAGGTTGTAAGAGTAGCGTGTTACATCAGTTAAAATGCTGTTTTGCACGGTACAAATAGTTTCATGTCATGGTATCAAGCAGTTAGAACTAAATGTCCAAGACAATGCATTTGGATTCGAAAAATGTCTCGTGAGTTTGGCGCCTAAACGTTGCACAGTTACATGCAAACAAATGAACTTCAGCAATATCGACTAAACCAGAAAGTCTCATGCATCCAGAACTGTCGTAAAATATTTAAACTGTGACTTAGTCTATTCAATAGCATGAAAAGTTAATCAGGTTTGGTACAGACATCCAGATGATTGTGAAACTGGGGATGCATTTACAAAACATGTGAGACTCGTAATTGATTAACTATTGAGAAACAAAGTTTAACTCGAGAGCTGCATAATAGAATGCTGTATCAGCGTTTTGCATAACCGAAGAGCATCACATTCCCATTGTCCGGATATGCGCAAGAAGATTCTCACTTGAAAAGTCGCAATGCAAGAAGTGTGATTTAATCACAACAAAATTAGAATACTCTCCATAGTATAAATACTTTCGCTTGATTCATCACATATTTAATTTCAGACTATTCAACTAGCTATCTATTCTCTTGCTTCTTCTCGCAGTGTTTGTTCTAGGTTCACATGGCAAGCTTCTTACTATAAGATGAGCGTAAGTACATGTTACATGCTTCTATATTACTCGGAACTTGTCGCGACTATCTTTCAAACCTCAGGATGCAGGTACTATTTCATATAAAGTATGTTTCGCAATGGAATAAAAAAACCAATAGACGGGTTTAAGGTCCCCGTGTCTAGACTCTACCTAGGCGTTAACTTTGATACCTGACAATTGATCGACGGTTGAACATAAAACCGTCAAGTTTGCAACGCTAGTTCTACTACACACTTGCTAGTTGTCACTCCATCCTCGCTTAATTACACGCTTCCATGAAATCATTGTGACAGGAATGACTATGAAGTTATCATCAAAAATAATTATTGATGGCGCCGCTTGTGTTGATGATGATTTGCTTTGTGCGTCTTGGCCAAACTGCGAAGGCGTAAATTTCGATGACTGCAAGCAACGATGCGGACACTCTGAGCTCATTGTGTATCTAGATGAAGGAGATCATAATGCAGTATGCTGCTGCCGGGATGGCTTGCCCAGCTCTCTTTGATCTTTATAATCATTTCAAACCCATCAGAATCACGTTCCATATATATAAACCACGTTTGTGAGCTTGGATCAGTAAATGATTTTGAACCTCAGACATATTTAAATGTTCCTCATGAAGTTGTAATACGAATCGCCATCCTGATTCATGAGAACTTGATTTTCGGAATCTCGGGGGTATTTACAAGACCTTAACCTCGTAAACTTGGTTTTAGCTCGCTAGGTGCAATGAAGTGACATTACATCATAGTAATCAGATAAACAGATTTGATTCTAATGACATTAGATGACCCTTTCGCTCTTGGCTATATATGGTTTTCTTCTTTGCGGTTTTTGGAGTGTCGGGTTTGGTGACTTGGTCCAAACAACATCAGGTTTTTATGCGAGACGTAATGGCCTAAGCTGAAGAGTTGCACAATCACGGCAAATCAAAATCGAACCAGAACGCCGAATTGGAACGTATTGTCTTATTTGTAGAGTAAAAACCTTGTGTAGCATTCGAGCTATAACAGGGAATCCTATGTATATACCTAGTCTTAAATGAAAGCTGAGCCTTGGGCTATTCACTAGCTTAAAAAACAATACGTCAGGATGAAACATGGGAGATTTAAGATTGATTAACTGATGACAACAAGGTTTCCAACCACGAAGTGCATATTAGAATGCTCATTGCAATCCGCAAATTGCATATTTGAACTACGCCACAATTCCCGTGTCCGAAAATGCTGGCCAAAGTTCGCATTGGAGAAGGTGCAATGCAAGAAGTGTGGCTCTACTCCGAACAAACTTATGATAATTTTCATAGCATCGATAACTACTTTCCCCTAATACATCGAAAACTCTTACACATCGAAAAATTCAATAAGCTCTTTGCGGCTTCACCATGAAGTACTCGTCTCTCTTTCTTCTCCTTGCTGCGCTTCTTGTTTTAGTTTCACATGGTATGCTTCTTACTACGATGAATACAAAATACGCGTTACATGCTCCTAGATAAACCTGAACTTGTCGCTCCTATTTCTCATACATATACCTTGGGATGCAAGTATTCATATAATGCATGTTTCGCAATGGAAATTAAAGAACCATAACGTTCTTTTGTCATATTGGCAATGCTTACTCCATCGTATCCTAATTACACGTTTCCGTGAACTCATTTTGTTACAGGGACGACCGCAGCTGTAAAGAAGTTATCATCAAATTTGACTGATGCCGAAGGCTATGACTATGACTATTGCTTGCCCTGGCAAAACTGCGATTACTGGGAATTGGAACAATGTTATCAGCTCTGTGGTGGCTATGACAACGGGGTCTGCCTTGATCATAATCAACCATTTAACCAACCCGTTTGCTGCTGCGAGGATGAGATACCTGTTTCACCATGATCTTTACCATCACGTCAAACGAATAACGATCAAGAACGCTTTTGATTTATAGGCACTTCTACATACTTTACAGATCGCGTCTGTTCAAAATGTACGGCTACCACATTACTATTTTCAAGATACAGATGAAGTCCCTAAGCTCGTGTTGTTACTGGTTGTGGTTCCTCACCATTGTATCAAGATAATGATGTACTCATACTTAAGAGACGACACAACTTTCAGAAATAAACATGCTCGGTTAAATAATCATGTTCGCGACGTTGCATAGGTTTATAATTTTGTACCCGAGACACATATTTTAACATTCTTCGTCGAAGTTAGACAACCAATCGCCGCCAGGAGAAGGTGAAATGAAGTAACAAAACTCATGAATTGTTGATGACCAATGTTGCTCCACGAACTCCATATTGTTGCCACAAGATAGACTCCTCTGTTTCCACCCACAAGTTCACTTCCCCTTTTAGTCACTAGCACAACCTCTTATTGTTATTTCAACAACACATATCAGCACAACTTTCTTGAACCTTTGTTGGGCCAGAAAGAACTTTCTTGAACTTTTGTTGCAAAAGCATGTCCATCCTACACCACCACACCCACCTTTCCCGGCCAAAGCACCACCTTGCCGCCACCGACCATTACTCGCGCTCTCCTATTCTCACCCTTTGTACTCTCGCAACGCCCACAAAGCCCTCGTTACCCACTAAAACACTGAAAGTCACAATCCCAACGGAGCCAACTCCACTGCTAGCAGCATCAACCATTAGTAACGCCCCACACCCTAACGACCCAAGTCTTGAGTCCACGTGGACACACCACACCGTGCTTGGGTCGTAACCGGGTGCGGGACCGTGCTTGTATCGCTCGCCAAGTCGATCATGTTCGCCACTGCGGCTGACACATGGCTTGAGCCGACCGTGGCAGGCTTGATCGGATACTTATTAGCCAACTACGGCGATGCCTCGACGCCTTTTTTCGGAGGCCAGATCAAGGCATTCCAAGGCCATCACAAATGGCCCTGGACGATCACACGACGACAGTTCGCTAATAACCTCCATGCCCTTGCCCGAGTCATTGCCTTCACAGTCATACCCTTCGACGTAGCCTGTAACGATGCTACAGTGCTTGGGTTCGTTACTACGTTCTCGGGTTGCATCATGTTCAGTCAGCAGTTCCACGCTTGGGCTCACACTACCAAAAGCAAGCTGCCTCCTGTCCTCGTGGCATTGCAGGATACTGGTGTGCTGGTGTCGCCATCACAGCACGGTGATCATCATCGGCCGCCGTATAACAATAACTATTGTATTGTCAGTGGTGCTTGGAA
>LIEC01007233.1:0-17489 GCA_001925005.1 Drosera capensis
AAGAAGCAAACTCAGGCGGAACAGTAGAGCAGGGAAGAGGAAGTGAGTAAAGAAAGAGAAAAGTTACGGACAGGAGACTTCGCATAGTAATTCAATTTCTAAACATATCCGTTAGAGAAATAAAATGTTTAATGATCATATAGATACCAAACACACATCAAGACATGTGAATCACAAAAGAAATACTCCTATAAGAAAACTCAAACATGGTGGTGGTTGTGCCTATTTCTATAACATTTTGTCTCCCTTTGTTGGATGCTTTCAGCATGAGAAACGATGATGCAATCTTGTGACTCACATGTCAATCATGCTCCTTTTAGGTTTGAGACAAAGGAGTTTAAGAAAATCTCATAGCATAATGTGGCTTACAATCATGTTCAAAGGGCATAGTACAGGAAAGAGAATAGCATTGTCCGGTCAATATACCTCACCCATGTAGTGCCATAAAGTCTCAGTTTAAAGTTATTCTCGCTGCACTTCTATAGTTCTGTGATTAAATTATCGAGAACTGCAAATCACATCATATAACTGACACATCGAGTATTCCATCTTACACGTCTAAGAGGAATTATTCACTGGAGCCAAAGAGAGGGACAAAGTCAACATACCTGAGCCGGTTTTGGGCCGTATCTGAAGAGAACGCCACGGAACTGATTCTTTTTTACTACTACAGGGGAGAAGGAGAGGTCGCCGGCCATGGAGGACGAGCGGCCTGTGGCGGCGGCGGCGGCCCTTCGTGGTGTGGATGACTTGTCGGAGCGGCCGCGTACAATGCCGGAAAGCCACGAGGTAGCGGAGGAAGAAGAGGAGGAGGAGGAGGAAGATCCGGTGGTGGTGGTGGACAAGGATGCGATGGAAGAGGATGAGAGCAGGTTCATTGATGTCAATTCAATGATCGTGATTTGGGATCATCGAGTCCGAGCTTTTGGCTTTATCAGACACCATTTCCGATTTATCATCCAAAAATCTAACTAGTGTTACCTTTCACAAAAATTAAATTAATATTCACTTCATTTTTTAATATATATAATATTTATTTATTAAAATATGTTAAAATAAATAAAATTTATCATATTTAGTGTTATTTTTCATAAAGGATTCTAAAATATGATGTTAATATTATGTGTTGTTAGTGATTAATCGGTGATGGAGATTAAATGATTATAAAATTTCAAAAATAAAAATCATTCTAAAAAAATCATCATCGTTACATATATCCTAACAACACACAATTTGAATATTGTTAATAATAAACCTTTTTTTCTCTTCACAAAATTAAATCAATATTGCCTCGTCTCAAAAAATATACTAATATTTTTCTTAATTTGAAGGTTTTATAAAAAATATAATATTTTTACACAAAATTATCCAAACCTATATCTTTTCAAAAAAACACAAAGCTTGTATAAAAAAATAGAATGACGGTGGTTGGATTCCGGTGAGATTTCGGCGATGGTGTCCGGATTTCGGGTACTGTGGTCGGACTTCGATAAGATTCCGATGATAGTGGTCGGATTCGAGTCAAAATTCCTACGATGGTGTCGGATTTCGGCGAAGATTTTGACAATGTTTGGGTCATGGTTGGGGTTGGGATGAAGATGAGAATAGAGTTAGGGATTTAAATGAGATGAATGAGTTGTATTTTTTTAAAATTTAGATTCCTTGTGTATCTTTTTGACATTTTTTTCAAGTTTTTGTATGTTTAGATAAAAATCTCATATATTTATAATTTTAATTTTATTTTTATAAAGTTATCAAAAAAATTATTTTTTATTTTTTCTCACTCATCTCTTTCACATGGGACAGAAGGACTAGATATGATAACATATGTAAACATTTTATCGAAGTATAGCTTATTTCTTATTACTCCTTCTGTCCCGGATAAATTATGATGTTGACTTGATACGATTTTTAATAAACTCATTGATTTAGACTATTTTTCCTATTATGCTCTTGTAAATGAGTATGAGTTGTGAGTAGATAAAGAGATAAAAAGTAAGAAAAAAAAGTGTTAGAATTGTGAGTGAGTAAAGAGAAAAAAAAATGATGATGAAGATGTGATATAAAATAACGATATTTTGAAATTTTGATTATTCAAAACTTGTTAATGTAGGAAATGATGTAATATATGTATAACATTCATATTTAATAATATATCATAATTTATATGGAACGGAAAGAATAATATATAAAAGTAGAGAAGGATTAGTCATTTTAGTTGATCATGGTTTTGTTTTATCATCTTTGTTCATTATGTATTTTGTTTGTCATCTTGGTTGGTCATATTTTTGGTTAGTCATCTTTTATCGATAATTATGATAATTAATCCACTTTGATCGATCTTGATTTTGGTTAGTCATAGTTTCACATTGAATGATTAGTAACTTTTTTGATCATGATTTTGAATTGTTTTCTTGATGGGTTCTGATTTTGATTATTCCTAATTACACGAAACACAAACACCTTACTTGATCACTGATTTCATTATAAAAAAAATCCCTCTATGATCAAATTTGATCCGTTGCAAAAACCCGTGATTTCCTTCCAAAAAGCTTTTAGAACGATTCTCTAAAAAAAAACTTTAAAAAGGTTGCTGAAATAGAAAATAATCATTCTAATTTAGTGTGGTCCCAAATAGTTTGGACCTATTTTAACATATACTTTCCTTCTCATAATTTTTATAATTATGCGTATTTCAAAATTGAGTTTGTAATTATCAAATATCATTTTTTATAAAATTACTATGAAATATTAATAACACATTAAATACGAACTTTAATAATGCACCAAAAATATAAGATCGAAATGATTCAAAAAACATGCCGTTGCAACAATTATGGGATGTAGGAAGTAGTAATCCGTTTAAAATGTTCTTTCTTTTCTTTTTTTCTCTTTTTTACCTTTTCTTTTTCAATTCATACTTTTTTATATATAAATAACTGAGTTGATACGATTAAATCTACGTATAACAGTACCAGATTTTAGTAACAAAAAATTTCAATATATTGACAGTAATAAACAAGCAAAAAATCCAGTATGTGTTACAACTTACATCACACAATAACAAACCATCTGCATTTTCCTAATCAACTCAAATTCCATCCAAATAAGACAAAACTTCCCCATTTTGCAATGGATTCCACTACTTCGAACAACCATATCAAACACTCGTTAAATCCATGAACTCAGCAGTATATACTTCCTATTAATTATCTCAACTGCTTGCTAAAATCTTTTGTTATTAACTTCTTTTCAAGTCCTATGCATCGCACTGAAGATCTACTAAAGGAAACCTTATTAGGGTAAAACTCTTATACAACAACATCAAACTGCTAACACATCTGTAGTGAATGCATTCAGAATGACAGGATCTTGTGCCAACTGCGCGTCAAAGGGAAGCCCTCAAAACAAGGGAACTTTTGAGTTTGAATGTAAAAGAAGCCCACTCGACAGAAAAATTGCAAAGACATCAGAGTGAATAGGAAACTGATATACGTTATTCACGACCCTAGATACAATATTGTAGCCTTTCATGCACCTTTCGACCTCCGTCATGGAGAACCTTCAATATTTCCTAGGCTGATTTTTGGACTCGAGATACTATGGAAGATGACTCGTATCTGTATCTGTTCTGAAGGTGCTCATCATGTTAACAACCCACCTAACGAGTTTGGCACCTCTCCATAAATTGGAGAATTTACATCTCTCATAAGCTATCTGCTCCAAGCGAGATCAGCATCAGCATCACTTGGCTTTCTCATTTGACCATACCTGCTTTGCCCTCCCTGGAAAAATATCAGCTAGAAAATATGAGCAGTCCCCAAACAAGAGAAGATCAGAAGAGAAGATAATTGTAATAGCGACCCTCCCCCTGATGCTTTTGTTCAGACAAGAGAAAAGAATAATGGAAGAGTCAGGAAACTTCAGCTTGAAGTCTAGATCAAACAAATTGAAAACAGAAAAAAATTAAGCAAAATATGTAGCCGTACAATAGAAAGACAAAAAGGAAGAGCATCGAAAAAGACACACAAGTCATCAAGAAATTCAGAGAAGAAATAATTTGCACTTACTACTCCCTTTTGGCCGGTTAACCTGCGAGCTGATGGAGCCCGGGCAACAGAAGTAGCAGCTGCAACAGCAGCAACCCTTATCCTGATACAGGGTACAAACCATCATATTTTCTAATTCTCTTAAAAGGTTTAATGTTTGATAGTAACAGTCAAATGTGCATACCTTTTATGCACATCAACATATTCATCCGTTTCATCCACAATCTCCTCCTACAAGGAAGGCAGAGAGATGCTGATAAACCCTCTTTTATCCTCTTGAACCCATTGAATTTTGCAATGAAAAAGTACGACAGTCATGGAATACCTGCAGAAGCTCTTCAAATACATCTTCAAGAGTGATTATACCAATAACCTCTCCATCTTCTATCTCCTCTGCTGAGTAAGACACAACACTTGGAAATGCACTGTCTACCTGAGAGAAGTTTTTCTTGTTCAAGTTCGCCTGCTCAGAGATTTTCTCAATATCCACAACGCTATTTGCATAATCATTTGACTTAGATAGCAAAGGAGCAACTAAATCTGAGTTCCCATTTGTTCCTTTTCTCTCCAACTTTTCTGTGGCAATGACTGGCGAAGCATTGACACTCTTGGGTCTGACTTTCACCACAGCTGCCATATGGCTATGACCTTTCTGGAACTCATTGAGTATGTCATACAGGGGCATATCGGCAGGAACCCTGAGCAATCATTCAGCAAGCTGGTCATGAATAGGTGAACATTCAGATTCAGAACCAGGATTTGCAAGTATGTAGCAGGGAAAACCTCGGAATTCTCCGTATGGAAACAGCACTAACAGGGGTCTCAGTTTCTGGCCTTACTGTGAGCAGAGCTTTCACCTAAATTCGAACAAGATTGAGAAAACTAACAAAGGATTAAGCCAAATTTTGGACCAATTGGTTGACACCCACCAGAAGAAGCCCAATGATGTTCTTTAGATTCCCTGAATAAACAGGTACTCGACTGTGGCCACGAGACAGAACTTTTCCCATTGCTTCCCTGCAGCATCATTGTTGACATACTTCAAACTTCTGGATGAATCAACAATCAACAGCATAGAAATTCCAAACAGCCTATTGATAGTTGTGCCTGCAAGCAAACACTTAGCCCATTGCATTTACAACCAACATCTCCTACTTATGAAAGGTATGCTTATCATTCACCCTTGGAGTATAGTAACTTCAAGCAGAGTACTAGGTTAAGGTATATATTTTGGGACAGAAAATGTAACAGATTTCAGGAAATGCCACTAATATAACAGGTAAAATGCAAGTTGCAAGAAATTCAAGACAATAAAAAAGTTGTTTACCAGTCCAGCTTAGAGTTAACATCCAACGAAAATGTTGACTCAATGGGTGTCATAGCTTCCTGAGCAGTCTGTGTATTAAAAGAGAAGATAATTGTTAAAATGACTATAAAAGTGCAGGTTATTTCTAACCTAACTATACAGAAAGTTTGTGATAATGACATCATGTAGTGGAGATCAAAACACTGGAATCAGATGCCAATAACTGGTGAGTAGCAACAGGAGCTCTTTACAAAGAGGGAAAAAACTGACACGAGCCACAACTTGGATATAGGTAATGTTCAACTACCAATTACAGCTCAATAAGATAGACTATCACCACTCTCGTCTTTCATTTTACAAAAGCCAAACAACTAATCTACTCAATAAAAGCTGACAAAAGCCACAAAAAATTTGACAACTTAAACCTCGACTATCTTAGGCTATGCAAACCACAACTGGGCCTTGAACAAATAGACTACTATATTCAGACAAGATCCGAATTTTCCTGCCAAGATAGAGTAAATGGCGCCCAATGAAAACATAAAAATCTGGAGTTACTCCCCATTATTTCGATTTGAAAAAAAAAAGAAAAAGAAAGAAAGAAAGAAAGAAGACCAGCATACAAAGCAGAGATATAAATAATAACACCTTGTCGGCACAAACTTTCGGAGTTCCAATGCACAAACATCCGACGAGCCACAACATACCTTCTCTGTCAAGTCCAATGCTCCACTAATGATCGTTGTCTCATCATGTGTCAGTTCACCTCCCTTCCCAGCCTAAAATGGCAATCAACAGTGTCTAAAAACAAGGGATGAAACAAACATCTTTTAATAGGATAAGTCTATAGGCCCAATAGAACACAAATTTGACTCAGCTAAGAAGAAAGTTCATGAAATTGCAAATGCAAATTTAGTAAATTTAGTATACCCTTTGTCCCAAATAAATTGTGAAAAATTGACTTGACATGGTTATTAATATGTGTTGACTTTGTGGATTTTTATCTTTTTACCATTGTGAGCGTGGGAAAAAAATTCTAAGTCGGTGGAGAAAAAAACTTAATGATGGTGGATATGATGTAATAAAATACTGGTATTTCGGACTTTAAAACAATCCAAACTTACCATTTATGGAATATAGCAACTTATGTGGGACATCTATATTTAAAACTTTGTCGTGATTTGTCTGGGATGGAGGGAGAAATATTTTTATCATTTTTTTGATCGTTTTCTATGATTTCAGAACATAAAAGATTAGTGAATTAGAGCAATATCCCCTTTTACATTATTACTTCCTATTAGCATGAGGTAATAGCAAGTATCAGTACTGAGGGCCGAGGGCTGAGGCACATAGATTCTTGGCCTAATGCAGGTATAATAGATAATAAATAGACAACTGCCTAGATTCAAAGGTTCTGTTTGGCACCGGACACACAGTGAAAACTAATAGCCAACTACCAGTCTTTCAAGAGGGTCAGCAAAAGTAGTACCAGTTCGCAGAAAAAGGGGGTATAACAAGCTGACTAAAAAAAGTGATATCTGGGGAGAGATACTTCTGCAGAAGCCAATTCAAGACAGTTTTCGGTCCGCAAACATGGTCTTCTGAAAGAAGAACCAGAATATCCACCATTGAAATGCTTCACCAGTTCCCCCACCATTCTCAGAATTTATAGATAGTAGATGTGTAAATTCAAAGACTTCGTATCACATTTACCTCCTGGCCGTGAATGGAAACGAGAGCTTTCAATTGAGCTCTCCTAAATAAGGCTTCATGGTGTCCAAGCAAGCAGTCCAACACCTGAATTTCAAGCAAGACATCAACCTCAATTTTGGTACAATTTTTTTTTAGCCAAGGTGACTACAAGCAAGAGATGATCCTGTCATGATTCATAACTTGTTTGTGGGTAGTTAAATGAACCAATCTTGTACACGTTTTCATGAACTTAAAAAGAGACTAAAGGAAGTGACAAGATGCCAAAATCTACTATGGGGAACACACTTATATGAGTGACAGATAGTCAAACAGAAAAGAGAATGATAATCCCAAGTCATTGGTCCAGCATTAATGTAGAAATACCTTTCCTATGGGATAGGCAATTGGATAACAGACGATCATCAGTATGCTCACGAGCCATACAAAATTTGCACCAACCGCAAGTCCATATCTAGTACATATAGACTGTGGAATAACCTGGCAAGAGAGAACTCGAAATCAAATCTCTTCTGGGACATGAACAATCATATAAGAAAACTTCAGAACAAGAATTTACCTCGCCAAAAGCTAGGACAAAAGTTACAGATAGCACAATGGCTACATATTGATTAAATAGTTTATCCAGATATATAGGCAAGGCCTGCAGGACACAAGAGTTAAACACAATGGAAAATAGATCAGCATTTTGCAAACGGCTTATGCTCAGAGAAACCTAGATGAATCAATCAGAGTAGAAAAGCTAACTGAATCCATCCAAGGAAAACATATGATGGTTTTAACAACAAAAGACTAGTTAAAAGAGCATGAGAGATGTCATGATACGGAAAGTTTTGATGCTTGAATTCACCAAGCTAGGAGGTCAGAGTCAACAGACTTGTTTTTCTTTGATAATTGTCACAACTTGCCCTTCGGTTGTTTTTTATGTTATCCAGAAAGGCATCTACCACTCGAGGTGTTCGCTTCTTTTCAATCGGAATTCACGTCAAAGCTCCAGTGAAACGAGAGAACGAACACAAGTCAAGATAACAGGAGGGAACTTTACAGACAATTGAATGATTACCTCCATTGCAGCCGCATTACATAGAAGCAAAGTTACCAAAAGTTGGTGCTGCTTTTGAACCACAGGGAGGATAGCAGCTGCATAAAAATCATCAGATATAATTTTCTCAAACCGTAAAAATAGATCGATAAAATCTTCAGCACATATCGAACACACAATAACTTCGCATTTCTAAAATCTAAAACACTACGAAGGGCAATTAAACAGGTAGGCAATTAAGTCATCTAAATCACAAATCTTCCCAACTCCAAAACCCCAGGGAAAGCGCACAGATATGGAAACAATTTCTTCACAATCGGAGAGTCGGGAGCCACCGGCTTGTTTTTTCTCAGCAGGAGAGCCACTGCGTCGGAGGATCTCCAAGTCGACAAGACTAATAGACATCAACCCGAGCGTCAACCCCGACATGATCCCGGCGAACAGGACGAGGAAACAGCAGATCCCGGCGTAGATGAACCACCACGGGTTCCCGAACGGGATATCCGCCTCCAATTGCGTCATTCCGTTCTTCGTCATTATCATCCTCGCTATCGCCATCGCGTTGATCACCCGCATCTTCTTTCTTCACCTCCTGCTGCTGCTTTTGCTATTTTGCCGTTTTGGAGTTTCGATTGCAATATGGATTTGTTTTGATTTGCTTGGTTTTGGAACCCACAGTCTTGCTTTGCTTGCTTGGTGATGGTCTGGCTTTGCTTTGGAAGTTTGTCGTACAAGTGAGCATGAGCACAGTTGTGTGTCAGTCGACACCGGTTGCTGTTGCTAGATTTAAGGAAATAAAAATCCTCTCAATCCTCTGCTGCATTATTGTTAGCACCCTGGGTACATCTGATCACCCTAGTTCTAATGCCTATTAATATGTTTTAATTTAGAATTTTTATTATCAATTTTTATATAAATAAAGAGATTTTACACTAAATCTAACAAATAGTTTTTGATTTTATTCATTTCAATTATGTTAATACCAATGATTAATATATCATCAATATACAAACACATAATGACACCGTATTTTTTAATAAACTTAGAGTAAATGTATCTATCCACACTTTTTGAGACAAAGTGAAAAGCAAGCATGTTGGTATCAAATTTTTCATGTTATTGTTTAGGTATTTGTTTGAGATCATATAATGATTTAATCATTATGTGTATTTTTTTTTCTTTTTTAATTTCCGAACAACACAAACCCTTGGCATTGCTCATGTATATTTCTTTATAAAAATCTTTATTCAAGAAGGCGGTCTTCATATGTATTTTGATATACATGAAAATGATTAGATGAAGACAAATCAATAAAAATTCTAATAGAGTAATGCGAAGCCAGGGGAGCACATGTATTCATATAATCAATGCCAACACTTTGTTTGAATTCCTTAGTCATTAATTTTATTTCAAATGCTTGTATGGTTCAATGGGATAGTCGAAATGGACTTTTAATCTCATCCATTGATTGTAACATGCAATGATTTGGTCACACATAAAGACTTATATGATTAGTCACATTGATATTTTTTCCTATATATATATATTGAAGGTCTCATCCATTTACATTTTTTGAATAAGCCTACTATCTTTAGCAAATCAGTTCGCGAAGCATATTTGTCTTGTTCAGTCAACACGAATGAATGTTTTGAAGTTTAAAAAAAAAAATACAGAATTTATCTTTTGCATTGACAAAACAAGTCAAATATGCTTATGAAACTAATAAAATGAGCTAGTATGTTGATTTAAAATCAATCCCATCGGATCTATATATATATATGAATGATGCACTCGGGATGATTCAACAATAACATATTGACTGACACTAAATCGTAGGTTATAAAATTTATATTATAAATTATTAAATATATTTTATCAGATTTTAATTAAAAAATATATTAAAATCTGATAATATATATTCCTTAATTTTTAACATAAAATTTTAAGTTTAATAAAAAATAAAACTTATAATATTAATGACAGTGGTACGTGTGGATGTGCACTCTCATCCAATTACGTTCTCAGATTTCTTCTTGCAGTTTTTGCAGGCACAAAAGAGCAAGCAAGCAAGAGCCCTAACCAGACCCACCACCACGTCCTCACAACTCGAAGTCACAAGACCCCATTTCTCCATACCCTGCTCTCACTCCCTGCTCTCACTCTTGCTTCATCTCAGCTTTCTTCGAATTCAAAAACCATCTCTTTGCCATTTTTTCGCCAACCATCAGAAAAATGGAGATTCCAAGGGACCAACTCGCTGCCCTTCTCGATCACGGCCTCTACAGCTCCGCTCAACTCCTTGTACATTTCCTCCTCCTCTCTAATTCTTCTCCTTTTTTCCGCTAATGTCTTCACATATATTTAATCGAAATTCCAATCTAGGGTTTTGGTTTACAACTTCACTCATTAAAAAAATATACTTTCTTAAATTTTGCATTTTGGGTGTTATTGTCGTGCAGGGTTATTTCCTCGTATCATCGTGGTCATCGACAGAAGGCAGCTCTGGTTTGAAAGCTGAGAACTTGGTATGTGTACTTTTCAAAGGGAATTGTTTGGGTGTGAATGAGGTTTGTTATTTGGTTGAGCGGTTCCGGTGGTTCGTATTAATGTGGGTTTGCTTGTCAATTGTAGGTGTTTCTTGGCGATGCATTGTTTAAGGAAAGGGAGTACCGAAGAGCGATTGTGAGTGACTTGTGACTTTTGAAAGCTGAGTATTGTTTTGAGTTTTTTTTAATTGCTTGATTGCTTCTTGTACAATGATTCTATGTGGGCCACTGCTGAAGGGAGTTGTTTGTGCAATCATGCTGCGTGCCGTTTGATGGAATGGGCAGCGTAATGGAATGGCCTATTTCTCCAGAGTGGAAAAATGTTGATTGGTTAATTAAATTCTGGCCGAACGGGTCATTTCCCTCTGGAGTGATTCCTTTCTAGACCCCATTTTAGTCCGCTTCTCACTTGCTAGAACTGCCCATTCTAACTTGGATCATTAAACCGTTCCCTGCTCCAAACACCACTTCAGTTCATTCTTAGTAGTGATTCATATGTCAAGCTACTTAATTTCCTTTTTTGGGCCATAGCCAGGATCGATTCCACTTCTTAACACTCCTTGCACATTCTCACAAGATATACCATGGCTCTTTTTTTTTTTTTTTTTTTGGAGATTTTATGCCTTTTAATAATTGGCCAAGTATAGTAGCTTGTAACTTACTCAGATGGTTGTTTTTGCTTTGTCTATATACATTTTCGAAGTTTGCAGTTACTTAGTGAACTCTTTGCATTGCCAGCACATGTACAAACAGGCTTTGCAACTCTGCAAGATTCTTCCCAAGCAGAACACTCAATCGCTTAGAAGTTCATTATCCTCGTCAAACAGGTCTCCTCCAAGTTCAGTTAATGCTTCAGTTATTAATGAAAACGAGGTAGAATTACTCTTTGCAGTTTTTCTTAATCTTAAAAAGCAAGTGATGTGCCCTTGATTTTTTTTTGTTCATATCTTTCAAGAATACAGTACTCAGATTGGTTCTTGATGCATTTGCAACAGGTTAAATTCAAAGTTGCTTCTTGTCACTGTCAACTAAATGAGGGCAAGGTAGCCCTTGTTGAGGTATGTTCTCCATGATTTCTCTATGCTGTTTTGCCCCTTTTTAGAGAAAAAATATTGTTGATTCTAATGGGATGCATCATTTTGTTTCTTCTATCTAATGTGCTACTTCAATGATATGAGCCAAAACAAGCCGCGCACACTTGTGTGAGCATTATCACAAGGCCTTTGTCCAAGCTAGTACAAATCCTGCACCTATATCATAAAAAACCAAAATTATCACTGTCATAGGCTCATAGCAACACCATAGAAACATATCATACACATTATTGAAGCTCATCAAGACAAAGCCTATGTGCAAGCTATTAAATATCCAAGCATGATCAACTTCCTATCATCTTCATCTCAACTATCATATAACACAATTATCACTCCACGAGCAAACGACTCCCGTTTGCTTTGTTACTAGTAATTGTAATATAAAGTCCCCTCGGCTTTATGATGTGTTACTCATCTGGATTACAAGTGACCTCTAACATCAACATGTGTTTTGTCAGAACAGGATGCATTTCCATTGTGGTCCTTTTTTTCCTGACTTGTATGGTCGCTTGCGACAACTACTTTATAATGTCCAGAATGTCCCAAGTTTTGGATGTGTTTTTGTTCATGAAAATATTGCCTTAACTTGTGTATGACTTTTTCCTTGCTTTGAACTTCACATTTCTACCCAAGGTTTTAGGTATATTTCATTTGGTTTTATGGTGTCATTGCATGTTTACTCTTATACGTTGGTATGACTCAAAGGTTTTCTGAATCATAATATCAACTCTTAATCTGGTTTTGCTTTATAGATGGAGGGAATACCATACAAGGCAAGATCGCTTCCAATGCATCTTATGATGGGGAAGTTGTACAGAAGTTCACAGCATCATCGTGCAGCTGTTGCTTGTTACAAAGAGTGCTTGAGGTTTGTGCAGTTGGAAATCCAGGTTTCAGCAGATAACAACCTCGAGATTTCATTTGTCATAAAAATTTCAGGTTCTATTGTGTAGATTTTTGTTGCATTTATGAATTAAATTTCAGGCTTGTATGCTACTGTGTTTTGAGAGTTTGATGGAGTCTAACTCTTACCCCTTTTGGATATGGGTAATAAAGAGCAGAAAGAATTGCGGCACTCCAATGGAATGGAAAGGTCACGTTTGGTTTGTCCATTCCTACGAGATTGTCGATTCCTTTTGTAATGATATTCAAAAAAAGAAAAAGAAAAAAAAAGATTTGATTCCGAAGGGAAGGGTTTAAAATTGTCTAATTCGAGCTGGATCGGAATGAGTTACATATTTTCTACCTGTTTATAAACCAATATAATTGAATCATATTGAAATATGAAAAATTAAAATCAAGTCTTATCCGATGCCAAAAGACTTGCTTAGATCAGGGTTTCGTAGAGAAGAATGTACAGCGCCTGAAGCGAGAGGTTGTTTTTGTAGAAACTTGAACCTATAAAATCTATCAGTGTTTTACTTTAATCCATTGCAAAGTGATGGTTTTAGTTCCTTGAGTTACAGAATTGTGACTCATCTTCTCTATGATACTTTATCAAGTTGTCTGGTTCAACTTACTGCTAATCAGTGGATGTTTGGTTCAACTTTTGCCCAAGCTTATCATGGAAGTTTGGCTTTTTCTATATGGGTACTATATCTTGTTTCTAATGTAGCTTCTTACAATGGTGTGAGAATTTTGGAAATTTAACTTACCATCAAAATGCTCAGTCCTGCCATATTGAGATGTCATCTGTTGCAATGGTCGAATTTTTAGCAATCTACCATACAATTTTTTTCCTATAATCGACATATTGTTAACTTTTGGCAGAAACGTGAACTCCTCGAGTACTGAAAAATTGATATATTTAAACAAGATGTTAACCTAGAGCAAAAGGCTACCAGTATCGCTTGATTTTCATAGGGTCTGTGGGTTGTTCATTGCTAGTTGCAGGATACATTCATGGGTTATCCCTACGACCACACTTTATAACAGTGTTCCTCCAACGAGGAAGTCTGGAATTTGGGATCTCCTTGAACAGATAAACCTGCATCAGCAGATATTAACAGGATGATCATTTTCTACTATGCATAACTGCTATTTTGATTGCATTAAATCATAAAGCCCTGTATTTGGGATAAATTTATTTGTGTGTTTTTTTGGCAGGAATTGTCCCTATATCCTTGAGGCTATAACAGCTTTGGCTGATCTAGGAGCTTCTCCCAAGGATATCATTTCATTGTTTCCACAGGTCTATCTGAATCATTCTTACTAATGATAATGTTCAATTATTCCCAATTCTTTTCTTCTTTCTTTTTATTTTCCCCACGAACCATCAATCTCCATTTGACATGATTATTAAGTTGTACTTTGTAGTCAAGTTAGTGGTTGATCTACTATTCAACAAGTGTACCCACTAATTATAATTTTGACTAATTCGATTCTGAATAAAATAAAACTAGTCACACTAAGTTGTAAACAGTCTTCAGGGATCAAATAAATTGGGGAAAATGCTAAATGCTTTAGATAATAGGATTCATATGACCTTGTTGTGGATTGCTGAGGCTAAATAATCACAGAATCTCTTGATATAATTAACCTTTGAAAGAATTCACAAGATGAATGCTAATCTAACCAACCAACTCAACCATTAGAGTATGCATCAAATTGATTAGCAAAATTGCATTTAGATCTTAGAAATTATACATTCTTAAAATTAATGATGAGAGAGGTAGAGAGCTTGAACCAGAATCAGTCTCACATTATTGTTAGATATAACACAAATTTAAATTAGTGCGCTTGAACCCTAATTTGGTTATTTGCTACCTTAATTGGCAAGAATATACTCCCTTTGTCCCATAATACATACAACACTTTTTTACTTTGGTTGTCCCAAAATGCATGCATCGTTTTCTTATTTGGTAAAATTTTCACACAAAACATCCTCTCACAGCTACAACTATAATAGACTCCACTAACTTTCTCTCTCAGCGAGCATAGTAAATCCCACTAACCCCACTAAAATCCAAAAAAATTAACTCACATAAATGGTTGTATTTATTATGGGATGGGGGAGTAGTAACCTAGCTATATTGATCATAATATTCAATCAGGTGAGCAAGCTAATAGTAAATCATGAACAAATATGATAAAGGTTCAACCTTGCATCAAATACTCAATCAAAATCAACCATCGACTCAATACATCATCCAAGTCTCATAATTATACAACTCTTCCTGACCTTATTTCTCCTACCACGGAATATACTCGCTCATAATCATTAAAATGAAAAAAAGGTATCAGGAAGAGGTCTCCTTCAATTCAAGTTGTAGAACATGGAAATCTTTTCTCTGCTGGTATTATGAAGTTTGATTCTCTTTAATATTTTTATGTTTTTTTTCTAAATTTCACATGCTAATATTACATATTGTGGTGATGTTAAGCTGTGGATCTGATTTCTGTCCCGAATTTGTGCTTCTATTTATGCACGTTTGGATGACGCGTTGATTGTAAAGCTCAAGTAAATCTCAAGATGAAACTGCCAAATTCCATTGATCACATCTTCAGTTTTTCATGTTAAATTGTTAATGGATTTTGTCCTGATAAATTCTGGTTTCTTAAACATTTGTTTCAGACACTGAACAGGAGCGCTAGGTCTCTCTCTGATCAGCCTGATTCTAGTCGTTGGCTGCAGGTAGGAAACTTCCTACCTTGTACTCTTTGATTTCCTTGGGTTTTCCTTTTATTTCTGCTTACCCAGCATACAATGACAACCCAAACCATAAGCTTGCGATGGAAGACCTGTATTTGTGGTTTCAAATGTTAACTTGCTCCTTCAGTATGACTTTTGGGCTTGAAGCAGCAACGTGCATTAATATGGGTAGGAGGATCTGTTCATATGATAATTTAAGTAATCATTTGTTCATATGTCTTGGCACTCACCTCATAGTGATATGCAATGCTTGCATATTTTGGTGAAGATATGTTTCATGATACCAAATCACAAGAGCTCATAAACATCATGAATTCTGTTGAGTTAATTTGTCTTTAGCTGACGGTTTCACTGTGGTTCACAACATAATGGCATTGCTTCATAGTTTCACTATTTGGTGTCCTCGTTTTTGATACTTAGGGACTCATATTGGAAGTTAGCCTTAATTTTTAAAACTCTAACATGTTTCTTCTTAGCACTGAATCCTATTTTAAGTTGGTTTTGAACTTTCGATATTCGCTCTTCTGTTGTCTTCTACCATCAGTTATTTATTGCTAAATCAGTCAACTCTTGAGGGACTCTCCTACTTTCTTGTCGTTTAGTTTTTGTTTGTCGCTACCGTGTGAAGTATTTCGTCTTATTCCTTTGGAAAACCGGCATAATATCAATGAGATGAGTTGGAGTATAATACAATTGATAATTGTTAACAACATTATAATATTATGGGCCTTCTTCCAACAATTTTCTGTTGTAGAGTTGGTTCTCATCATGATATTAGAGCAGATATAATATGATGCCAATTGTTCGAACCCCGCAACCCCAGTGTGTGTTTGTTATGGGTGTTTGTTTGGCTCGATGGATGCTGTGAGTCTGTATATTGTCCACATTTTAGCTCATGAACGACATTCGAGTGAGGAAAAATGTAGATACTAATAATATGTTGGATTTTCTATAATTTTTTTGAGTATTTGCTAAAGTTGGTTTCTCAATGCTAATAATTTGGGGCTTGCAAACGAATACATAATATTGAAGGGACTTACAACACAATTTAGAATAGATGAGAGATACTGCTATGTTTAATTAGAGGCTGTAAAAAAATGCTTGCTGCATATAAGGTCTTCCACGTGTCAACAAGTCATTTCTTCTCTCCATATGTTTGAGGGTGCTGACTAACATGGTGTACGGATCAAATTTTCATTTTTGAAGGAACCGTGGGAGTATCTCCATTCTTTTTTCCCCCAATTGCTTCTGAAAGAGTACGAAAAAAATCATTCACACTATGATCGTTGTTAACTTAATTGAGTTTAAAAACCAGAGAGTTGCTGTGTGGTTGAACGCCTTAGCTAAGAGCAACTCTTAATCGCTGGAGGGACGATCATGTTACTAGTTTAGGAACTTGCACTTGGCATTGAGCATCATGCTTAGAATAAGCTTCTCTGAACTAAGTAGATGTGCTGAAGAGCTTTCTTGTTTTGATCCTTGTATTAAGATTTAAGAGTTGAGAGTTGTTATGCTTCAGTCTTACAACCCCTTGTATCCGGTCTGATTATGTCAAAGTCAGAGTCTGATCTGTACTTTTTTTTAGATTCTAATTTGCCACTTCTCTCCATTGTGCAAACCATATATGTATTTAGTGTTTAGATCTTCCCATGCACCGCTATTGGTACCTCTAGATATGCAGAGTAGAACAACATAAGTAACTTATTACCAAAAAGGAAGAAAGAAATTAGTTATTGAAACCTTGTTCCTATGCCTCTAGCAGACAGTTGTTACCATTGCGTTGAATGATATTTGCTCTTTCTTGCAGCGTTATGTTGAGGCCCAATGTTGTATAGCATCCAACGATTACAAAGGTGCGAGAATTAGTTTTTTTTTGCTGTGTTACAACATTTGTGTTTAGTGTGTCTTACCACTTACTGAGACCTTGTGTGGGTTTTTGTTACCCGATTATCAGAGAAATTGGGGATTGCTAGATTGTCCTACCAAACGTAAAGTGAGAAAAGATAATCCACCTAATTACTCAACTTACCTAACAGAGGCTCCAGTTTAGAGCGGGATATGGGAGGGGGGGGGGGGGTCCACATAATTGC
>LIEC01007236.1:7743-20243 GCA_001925005.1 Drosera capensis
AAAAAAAAAAAAAAACAAAACTGAAGAACTATTGCAGAAATTTTAGAATATACTCTATGGAGTAAGGTAAGAAATAACCTGCTAGAAAAATTGAAACAAAGAGCTCTATAATTATGTCTAACTATTGATAAGATGTTCAAAAAATAATCTTCTAAGAGGTGAGTGTTTTTTTTTGTGTTTTGTGTTTTTTCTTTTATTTACTTTTTCTTAATTTAATTTTTGTGATACAACCACTATTAAGCTTTATGAAGTTTATCCATGATACTGCTTGTACGAAGTGACGTCATACAATGATACAAATTGAAAACAACTTACTTTGCGGCAATTATTTAGATCACATATCAATCAAGGGTAAAAATTCTCATTACAGAAACCAACACTATTGATTTTACAGACTTTTCTATTCATTAATCAATTAACAATAAACATACTCAAGCAGGTACAAAATAGAGTTGGAGACCAAAAACGACACAGCAACCGCCACGATGATCCTTTTTGATAGAGAAGTCGAACAACTGGTGGTCATACCAGCAACTAAACGAATTGTTGATAACAAAGAGGTGAAAATTCAATAAGCAATGAAATTATTAGATGAATTCAAATCTATGTACTGCCAATGATGTTCAACTAATTAATATCGAAAATTTCAAAGATTGTATGTACAACGATAATCCAAAAATTTCTCAAAAGATAGTCGAAAAAAGACCGATTTTCCAAATCAAGTTTACTAAAAAGGATATGAACAAACGATATCAGGAGTTTACTACAAGTAAGATATTTGACGTTGATGACCAAAATAAGCAAGCAGCAGGAAGCATGAAATTGGAAAATGACCAAGCACATCAAAAAGAAAAAAGAAGTGAAACTCATAACATTAAACAAATACCGACGTATTTGCCATCAGACATCGACTCAATGCCGAGTGTATTTCAACGCAAGACAAACGTGGAATAGAAAATGAAGAAGAACAAGTGTTAAAAAAGAAGAAGATGGGAAAAATACAGCAATGAAACAGCTGCACAGCGCGAGGGCAGTAAACTAATATATATATATATATAATTACACTAAATCTTCGGACGATATGTCATGGAATCTCATGGGACGCCATCAATATCTTTTAATCTAATATTTCACAACCAATCACAACATTAATTACATAAGATTAATTGTTTATATTATTTATATATATATATTAAAATCTAATATTTTATAATCAATCACAACCATCCGTTTTAATCTTATGATCTTTACTTCATATCATATGATTTTTTACTTACTATATAGATGAATATTTATATTAATAATTTCTATATTTTAGTTAGACAGTCTTTAAAAAATTGTTTCTTGTGAAAGCAACAAAACTTATATTCCATGAAATTTGTGTGCATCATGCTTCATACCCATATAGCGACAAAAAGAGAAAAACTTAAAGATTGGTTTCTAAAACTCCAATTTTGTGACAAGACGTCTGCAATGACAATTTCAGAAAATTCAGTCTTTCATGCGAGGACCAAGCATATTGATGTCCGATATCATTTTATCAAAGATCATGTGCAAAAAGAACACATTAAATTGGAATATATTTCAATAGAAAAATAAATATCAGATATTTTTACAGAACCTCTTGATGAGAGAAAATTTATTCAATTTCGAGGTGAATTGGATATGATTAATTTGAATCAATAAAATGACCAAAATGCTCTACTGCTCCACATGTGGAATGCATACCAGTATTATTCTTTATCTACTGTATTTCCATTTTTGGAAAGAAATAATATTTTAAAGTTGATTGTCTAAAATTCCACAATAGTCAAAATCAGTGACTGAAATCAGCAATAACTTTTTTAAAGAGTATAAATTTGAAAACTTTTCAACCAAAAATGCTTTACTCTCTCACTCTAAGCATTCTAATACTTTTTCTCTCTTGGGCTCTACTACAAACCCTAGTTTGCGCATTCTGAGAACTCATTTTCATGAACTTCAAAATTCTTTTTGATTTCACTCAAAAAAATGGCCAACATCCGATCTAACACTCCTCTTAAGAGCGACAAATCTCAAGAGCAATGAAGTGTAACAAGAAGAACCGAATTATAGACCGGAGTGGTTCTTGATTTTGAGACATTGAAGATTGAATCAGATGAAGTGAAAGAAATACCAAAGCTTATTCAGGATGCAGGCCTTAAGCAATTAATGTGTGAAAACCAGCAGAATATACAATGAGGAGGTACTTGACTTAATTGAAAAGGCAAAAGTTATAGAGGACTTTCAATACATCACATACATATCCACCATACGATTTGGGATCAACTTCACTCCCAAATGATTTTGAACAGCTCTTCAGAATTTTAAACGAAGGACCCATGGGTGTACCAATCTCAATGGTAAATGATGGAATATACACAATGCTAAGTGAGGACAGACATATAGAAGGAATATTGACGATGAAGGAGTATTTGTCCAAAGCACAAAAACCACTTGCAGATGTAGTCTAGAAGGTGATCATATCAAGGGAGTTCTCAAAAGATCATATCATCTCTGATCAGTAAGAAATAATGTGTGCAATCCTTACCATGCAAAAACTCAATTGGGTCAAGCTGTTGATGTATCAACTCGCTAAAGCAGTAGAGGCAAAACATCCTTTGTTTGGAAAGGTTATAAGCATAATCCTCAAAGAAAAACTCAAGCTTTCCGATAAGAAGGGATGACGATAGCCTGTAGTTAAGAAGATTGATGTCTGAAAGATTGAAAAGCAGCCAATAGGTTTCTCAAAGAAATCAGCAGTAGTATAGACTATAACTTAAGGCTGTAGACCAGCTTGACAAAAAGAAGCTTGAAAAGGTCAACGGAAAGATGATCAAGAAGGCACCAGAAGTCAAACAGAAGCAGACACAGGAGACAAGTAGATAGCTTATCCTACAAATCTCAGAAGAGGAAACGATATCAGAGAACCCTACTGTACAGCCTACAGAAATTAAGGCAGAAGCAAAGTCTACACCAACAGAAGAGCAGACTGAAGCTAGTTCTCTAGAACCAAAAACTATAGCAGCAATTGAGACATCATCCTCAAATACCTTATCACCAAAGGAGCCAGAGATTGCTGCACTGGATGACGCAAATATAACACTGAAGCATCTGAATACTAGTGCTGATAAATACCTTCGTTCTCTAGGACCTCTTCTGGAAGCTCAGAAAAGCTATCAAGAAATTAGAGAAGCACCACAAGCACAACTCAGACAAGAGCTAGGTGCAAAAGGAAGCAATGATTCAAAAGTTTATCAAGGAGCACAAACTCCTAATCAAGAGCAAGTCCAAAGCTGCAAAGCCTAGGCTCATTCCATCAGGACCAACCACGCGTATAGAATAAATGCAAAGAGGTGAAGGACAAAAATTGGAATAATTGATGACGTGACAGAGATAGAAATCCATCAACTGGTTCAAATTCAAAGAATAGAGGTTGGTTGATAAATGGCAATGGTAACTTTATTTCAAAGAGTATAAATTTGAAAAACATTTCAATAAAAAAGCTTTTAATCTCTCTGTCTCTGTCTCTCTCTCTCTCTCTCTCTCTCTCTCTCTCTCTCTCTCTCTCTCTATTACATTCTAGCGCAAAACCTTAGTTTGTGAATTTTGAGAACTCACTTTCAAGAAACTTGAAAATTCTTTTTGATTTCAGTAAAAAATGACCAACACTTGATCTAACACTCCTCTCAAGAGCGATAAATCTAAAGAGCAACAAAGCCCAACTAGAAGAATCGAATTGTAGACCCGAGTGATCCTTGACTTTGAAACGTTGAGGATTGAATTAGATGAAGTGAAGGAAATATCCGAGATGGTTCAGGATGCAGGCCTTAAGTACTTATGTGAGAAGACAAGAAGAATATACAACGAGGAGGTACTCGACTTCATCGAAAAGACAAATGTTGCAGATGACTTTCAATTCAACACATACACATCCACCTCTTTGGTATTAGCATCAATCCAAATAATTTCAAACAACTTATCAATGTTCTAAACAAAGGACCCAGAGGTATACCTACCTCTTTGGTAAATGTTGGGAGACATGCAAAGCTAAGCGAGGATAGACAGTAAGAAGAAATATGGACAATGAAGAAGTATTTGTCCAAAACATATAAACTACTTGTAGACATAGTCAAGAAGGTGATCATGTCAAGGGAATTCTCAAACGATGAGATCGTCACTAACTAGCAAGAAATTATGTGTGCCATACTCATAAAGAACAAACTCAACTGGGCCAAGCTGCTTATGTATCAATTGGCATAGGCTGTAGAGCCCAGACAGCCTTTATTTGGAAGAGTCATAGGCATCATTCTGAAAAAAACTCAAGCAATCTGACAAGGGAGGAAAACCATGGACCGTGGCCAAGTAGATTGATATGCTAAAGACTAGGAAGCAACCAATAGGTTTCTCAAAGAAAACAACAACGGTGCAGACTACAATAAAGACTGTAAATTAGCATGACAAGAAGAAGCCTGAAAAGACCAAAGGAAAGATGACCAAGAAGGCACAAGAAGCCAGACCGAGGCAGACAAGGAGGAAGCTTGTCTTGCAGACCTCAGAAGAGGAAACAATATCCAAGCTCCCTACTGCACAGCCTACAGAAATGGAGATAGAAACACAGTCTGCACCAACAAAAGACCAGACTAGACCGACAATTATAGCAGTAATTGAGATATCATCCTCGAAGATCTTACCACCAAAGGAGCTAGAGATAGTAGCACTTTATGATGCAAACATAGCACCGAAGTATCTGAAGGTTGGTACTGATGAAAACCTTCAGAACCTTATTCTGGAAGCTCAAAACTCTATCAAGAAGTCAGAGAAGGACCACAAGCACAACTCAAGCAAGAGCTAGGTGTACAGGGCTACACAAGAAGGGAGATTGGAGCCAAGCTCAGAAGGATGCAGACTGAGCAATAACTGAACACCTCCACTGCAAGTACTTTGACAATAAGGATTGCTACAACTGAGGCATTCACAATAGCAATAATTCTTATCTCTAATACATGAATGAAATTGGCTGTGGTTGAAGCTAACTAATCCTCAACTACATCAAAAGCATGTGCCATAATAACAACCACAACCACACAATCTCCAGAGAAGGAAGAAATTATAAATGCGCTACAAACGGTCTAAGTCATACAAGAAAAGATTCTAGAACACAGAACCAAGACTGATGAAATACTGGACAAGCCTCAGAAGCAAGCAATGATTCAAAAGTTCATTAAGCAACACAAGCTCCCAATCAAGAGGACATCCAAAGGTGCAAGGCCAAGGCTTATTCTATGAGGACCAACCACAAGGTATAGAATAAATGCCGATGGCTTAAGGACAGAAATTGAAATAGTTGATGGCATGACAGTGGCAGAAATCCATCAACTGGTCCAAATTCAGAAAAATAGAGGCCAACAAGAAGAAGAGGCCCACCGAACCATACATACTGATCAATGGAGTTTTGTAGATCGAAGACTCAACTCTCAAGACCAAAAGGCACAGACAGGGAAAACCATAACATGTCGAATTTGTGCATACTCCTGAAGTGGACGCTGAATTGAAGAGGCTAGTTGACAAGCATGTCAGGGCAGCGACCTTGGAGATTTATGATTATCTCTCAAGGCCAATAGTCAGCAGAGCACAATCATCAAGAGATGATGATGATGGTGAAGATAAATTCCTACAGCTAGAAGGCCATCATGATGATGACATTATTGATAAGATAGCTGAAGAAGGGCTCTAGGAGCAATCAAATACAGAACTATCTGCTGCAGAAGAGCCAATAGTAGGGTCACCTGTAGTCAAGTGCCCAGCAACAGAGCCTATCTCTTCAGAATCAATAGTGCAAGAGGAAATAGTAGTAGAGGAATCACCAATAAAAAAGGGCTTCCCAATAACATCACCAATTTGGGATGCAGTAGAGGCTACCACAAAAAAACTACTACAGACTATCAGTAGACTACTGTGCAAGCATAGTTTACCCAACTTACCACACTTGACCTCACTCCTGTATAGATAGAGAAAGTGGTCACAGTAGAGGACGAATCGGTAGAAACAACCTCATTGCTAAGAGAGGAGCACACTATAATAGACAACACTCTCAAAGGTGTCATCCTTGAAGAAATCAAAAAAATACTTAATAAGTAACACTCCTCTGACCAGGAAAATGTCAAGCTTCAAGATCTGACTAGGAAATCTACAGCATGCATCAGTGGATAAAGGATGCATTTAAGGAATTTCTCAACAGACTGGAACCAGTTGCAGACGAGTTGGAAGACGAGAAGACTACGAGGGAAAGGAGTTTTGAAGTCTTCCATGCATCTTTCTCCAATATGGGTGAAGGTGTTATAGATCAAATATAGAGCGTTAATGCCCTAAATCTTGGGCAGTACAGGTACAACTCCTTAAATATAAACAAGATAAGAGGACAACATTAAGTTGACCTGCGCAAACGTCAAGCATCCTTGAAGCCCACCTAGCAGAAGCTTAAGGAGCACATTCACAATAACGACACAAGGCTTGGTTTGCTTGAAAACAAGCTTTAACTTGAAACTTCCAAAGCCGTAGTTGCTCAACAGACTACAACTTTTGAAATAAAAGCCCTTAGAATTTCAATCGAAGCCCTTACAGCTGCAATCAATGCTAACTAAAAGGGGGAGAAAAGGAAAGAGGAAACAAGGCCTTCTGGGAACAAGGCAGTAGAGAAAACAGCACGGGAGAAGTCATACGAACTCAAAAAAAAAAAAAAAAAAACAAAAAGAGCGACAGAAGGAGAAAAATGGCTGCAAACCTATTAATTTCTCAAGGGGAGAGGTTATCAAACCAAAGGTCTCAGGGGGAGAAGCCATCAAGGCACAGATCTCAAGGAAAATAGCCCCATGGGGAAAAAAAGGAAGCATCACAGAACATTTGAAGCCTCATAAGTAAAGCAAAGGTAGTGAGCATCATAATTAGAAGGTATACACGATTTGTTCTATATTAGTTTAAGAAATTAGATCAAGTTTTTTTTAATCTAACAATGTAATTTAGAGAGTTAGCTTGTTGTTTTACTCAGGAGTTTTGTTTGCATCAATTTAGGGGAAGATTGATAGGAATGTGTAAACTCTCCAGTTATATAGAAATTGATGAACAAAACTTAGGAGTATTAGCCATGATGTTGTTAGTGTGCTTATGCTAAAAATTAGATAGGTATTTGTGGTCTAGGTCAGATGCTAGAGAGGAGACGACTATAGATGGAGAGTATTATGTGGGCCAGCAGATACAAACTATTAGAGAGAATTTACATCCTGTACTGTGAGACCTCGTCTATACCAGTCCCTATTGCAATCTCGTCTCCACTCAGATCTGCTGCACTTCATGCATTATGTGTTGGTCCTCGTCTGCAAGTCGAGTCCTAGATTTTGAAGGATTTGTAGGTCTTTTGTTGCCCATGTATGCCTTAGGTTCTTAGCCAAAATCTTCTGTAGTAGTTTGCATCTGGCGCCTCACACGATACTCCTCATCTACAGCCGTCAGCTTTTCAATATCCGACCTAGAGGGATACAAGTGGAGGGATTGCACATTCCTATCAATCTTCCCCTAAATTGATGCTAACAAAACTTCTAAGTAGAACAATAAGCTTACTATCTAAATTCTATCTTAATATAACTTGAGACTATAAAGCAAAAAAGAAACTTACCTTTACCTATGATGCTCACTGCCTTTGCTGCGCTTGTGATGCTGTTCCTCTGATATTTCTCTGTTGTAGTTGTGAGGTTGTTCCTCTGGTGTTGTGTGATGTCTTCTTCTTTCTTCATGGGGGTGCTCCCCCTAAATTCTATAGCTTGATATCCTTTCCTCTTGAGGCTTTGGCCATTTTGTAGACCTTTCTCCTTCTACTGTAATTGTTGATCTTCTCTTAGGGTCTTCTATAGTTTTCTCCATGTCTGTAACTTTTTCTACAGACCTTTGGAGCATTGTTCACTCTTTTCCATGCCCTACGTATCCCCCTTTTAATTAGCATTAATTCCAATGTAAAGGCTTCAACTGCAGTCTTCAAGGCTATGAGTTCAGAAGAGGTAGTCTATTGAGAAATTATGGCTTTAGTTATCTTCAGTTGAAGCTTGTTTTCCAGCAAAGCTAATCTGGTGTCATTATTATGGGTGTGCTCTATAAGCAGTAGATGAGTTGCTTGTAAGGCTGGTTAAAGTTTTTGTAGATGAGCTGAGTGTTATCCTCTTAGTTTATTTAGGTTAGATGCATTGAGCTAATACTGTTGGAGATTTAGTACATTAGCCCTTTAGATTTGATCTACTAGCCCTTCTACCATGTTGTGGAGGGTTGCTTGAAAATCTTCAAAGTGTTATGTCCTGGTTATTTTCTTGGCTTCTAATTCCCTTGTAGCTCGTTGTAGGCTATTGAGGAGTTCCTTGAATGTATCCCTTGTCCGTTGATGTATGTTGTAGACTTCCTGATCCAATTGCCCATGTCTGTATTCTATCGTAGTTTCTGATGGAGATGATTCCTGATGTACAGACGATGCAGTCTCTGATGCTGTTTTTGTAGTAGAAGATGGTCTTTCTATGATAGGTGTCATTCTGATGTCTTCAAGAGCATGCCTCAGACTTCTTGCTGCAGTCTGGGGTGTAATTTGAAGATCAGATGTATCACTATATAATAGGCCTTGAAGAAAACCTACAAATGGTGGGTCTGCCCTAGTTTACACCATTTCAAAGGAAGAAGGTGGCAAAAACCAGATGTTTAGTGGGTTTGGCCTTGCTGACCCGATGGAGTATCACTCATCAGATGCTGATTGATTTCTTCAAGAGAGATGCCTTTGTGAGCATTGTCTCATGTAGTCTGCTCCTCTCTTTATAGTTGCTTACTTTCCTGAGATTCATCTTCAACTGTGACGATTTCATCTATCTAAGTAGGAGTGAGGTCAAGTGTTATGACTTGTGTAAATTCTACTTTCTTTGTAGTCTGCAGGTACTATTCAGGGACTTCTTCTCTGATACACTCTATGGCATCCCTAATTGGTGATGCGACTGGGGAGCTATTCTTTGGTGATTTTTCTACTATTGTTTCTTCCTGTACTATTGGTTCTGTTACAGGTGACTCTGGTGTAGGGATTCAGCTATAGGTGACGCTGCTGTTGGGGACTCAGCTGCAGTTGACTCTCCTGCTGACTCTTCTTCAATAGATGGTTCTGTTGTTGATTGTTCTCGTATCCCTTCTTCAGCTACTTTATCAATGATGTCATCATCATCATCATCGCCTTCTAGCTATGGGAATTCATCATCACCATCATCATCTTTTGAGGGTTGTGCTCTGCCTACTATTGCCCTTGAGAGATAATCATAAATCTCTAAGATCGTTGCCCTGACATGCTTGTCTACCATCGTGATGATGTTCAGGCTCCACTTCAGGAGTGTGCACAAATTCGACATGTTGTAGCTATGCCTGTCTATGCCTCCTTGTCTTGAGTGTTGAGTCCTTAACCTCCAAAACTCCACAGAATAAGACGTAAGAATCAGTTGGTCTCTTCTTCTTGTTAGGTTCCCTTTTTTTTGAATGTGGACAAGTTGATGGATTTCTTCCTCTGTAATGCCAACTCCAATCTCTATCTTGGAACCATCTGGGCTTATCCTGGTTCCAAGATCCTGTATTTCTTCCTCTGACGGAGTTGAGGGATGATCTTCATCAATTACTCACAAATCCATTCTAATACTGGAAATTCGATTAATCATAGTTGTGAAGGGTTTAGTTGCAGTAGACCTGATTATCACTGTGTTTGCAGTAGAGGTGTCTTGAGATAGCCTAGTCTGCATCATTCTGAGTTTGGCTTCAATGGCGTTTATCTCCTTTCTTCTATGTCCCTGTCCATTGAGTTCTTGTCTGAGTTGAGCTTGTGGTCCTTCTCTGATCTCTTGATAGCTTCTTTGAGCTTCCAATATTAGATTTTGAAGGTTTTCATCGGCACCAGCCTTCAGATACTTAAGTGCTACATTGGCATCATGAAGTGTAGCAAGCTCTAGTTTCTTCGATTGTAGGATTCTTGAGGCAAGCCCTCAATGGTTTGCCTAGTATGCTCTTCTGCAGATGCAGATTATGCTGCCACTTCAATCTCAGTCGGCTATGCAATAGGATGATCTGATATTATTTCCTTGTCTGACGTCTGTAGAACAAGTCTTCTTCTGGTCTCCTTTGTTTGCTTTATTCTAACTGGTTGTGCCTTGCTTATCACCTTCTTTTTGGATTTCTCAGATTTCTTGAGAGGCTGGTCTGTAGTCTTTGTAATAGTCTGCATTACTGCTGGTTTTTTTGAGAATCTAACAGGCTACTTGCCTATCTTCCTTACATTAATTTGCTTGGCCATAGTCCATGGCCTTCCTGCTTTGTCGTATAGCTTCAGTTTCTCTCTTAGGATAATACTGATGACCCTCCGATAGAGGTTGTTTTGCTTCCACAGTCTTTGCAAGTTGATACATTAGCAATTTTGCCCAGTTGAGTTTGTTCTTAGTAAGAATTGTACACATAATCTCCTGTTGATCAGACGTGATCTGATCTTTGGAGAACTCTCTGGATAAGATCACCTTTTTCACAACTTTTGCAAAGGAGGTTGTGCTCTTTAGATAAATATTTTGTCATTATTCGAATGCCTTCTTTCTGCCGCTCTTTGCTGAGCAGAGCATGCCTACCATCAGCTACTACAGAAGGTGGAATACTTGTTCATCCTTTATTCGAGAGTTTGAAGTATTGCTCAAAGTCATTTGGGCCTGTGGATCTCAATTTTTCTTATGGAGGTGTATAAGATGAATTGGTGATCATTTGTAACCTTCGTCTTCTCGATGAAGTTTAGTATCTCTTTATCATAGATCCTACTGGTTTTCTCACAAAAGTATTTTTTTCCCTACATCTTGAATTAGCTTAGATATTTCCTTTACTTCGTCTGATTCGTTTCTCAATGTCTGTAACTCAACCTTCTTCGTTGGGCTTTGTTGCTCTTGTGATTTGTCATTTTTGAGAGTGTTGGATAAGATGTTGGCCATTTTACAATGCAATTTGAGTGAATTTCTAAACTATGAGATTGAATTGAAAGAATTTATGAACTTAGGGTTTTGTAGTTGAGGAAAATGAGAGAGTAAAAGTGTTTTTCTAATTAAAAAATTTTAGAATTTATACTCTTTAAAGAAATATTACCATTGCCAGTTTTACCATGCAGTTACGCAGATTCAGTCATTGATATGACCTTTGTGTGATTTTATGCAATCAGTTTTAAAACGTTATTTTCTTTCCAAAAATAGAGATGTAGTAGAGCAAGAGTGGCTCTAGTCTGCTTCCCATATGTGCAGTAAGCACTAAAGTAAAAATAGTGATATTTTGCATTCTACAAATACAATAAAGGAGTAGAGCATTTTGGCGATTTTATTGATTCAAATCAATTCTACTCACCTTAGAATTGAATAAATTTACTCTCATCAAGAGTCTTTGTAAAAATATCTACAATTTTTTTTTTCTGTTGGTATATATTCCAATTTAATGTGACCCTTTTGCACATGATCTCTGATAAAGTGATATCTGGTATCAATATGCTTGGTTTTTGTATGAAAAATTGGATTTTCTGAAATTATCATTACAGACGTATTGTCACAAAATATTGAAGTTTTAGTGAATATCATACATTAGTCTGCAAGTTGTGACCTCATCTATAATACTTGGGTAGAATAGCTTCTTGTAGCTATGTATTCTACTTCTACAGTAATGGTTGACACAGTGGTCTACTTTTTGCCGAACCATAAAATTAGTCTTATACCAAAGAATTGACACGATCCAATTGTGTATTTTCTGTCAACTCTACAACATGTAAAATCTGCATCTGAATAGCTTGTTAGTGTAAAATATGATTCCTTAGGATACCATATACCCAGATTTGGAGTTCTTTTGAGATATCTCAGAATTCTCTTTACTTCAATATAATGGGATTCCTTGGGATCAAATTGATACCTAGCACATAAGTAGACTGGGTATTTGATGTCTGGTCTGCTTGTAGTAAGGTATACTAGTGAGCCTATTATTCTTCTATACATTATTTGTCTTATTTTCTTTCCGCTTTCATCCTTATCTATTTTTATTGTTGTACTCACTGGAGTCTTCATATAGCTTGCATTTTCTAATCCATACTTTTTAACTGTGTTCTTTAGGTACTTTATAGAAATGCCATTTTTTTATTGTTGTACCTGAAGTCCAGGAAAGTATTTTAATTCTTCTATTAAACTCATTTGAAATTTGGATTTCATTAATGTAGCAAATCTCTCACAGAGTTATTATTAGTGTATCCAAATACAATGTCATCAACATAAATCTGCACTAACAATATATGTTCTTTATGTTTTTTAAGGAATAAGGTGGTATCTAATTTTCCTCTCTGAAATTTATTCTCACATAAAGAAGTTGAGAGAGTTTCATATCATGCCCTTTGTAAGGTCCAAGATTTAACCTAGAGGGGG
>LIEC01007236.1:20363-83784 GCA_001925005.1 Drosera capensis
TTAATAGGTTGATTTAAATAATTTTATAATTTATGCAACGGATTTAAATTCTTTACAAACTACTGTTCTATGGAGACGACTTGGGTAGTCTGCAGGAGATACTTAGTGGTCTGCAGCAGAACCTACAAATTTTATAAGTTTGTCTATGTTTTGCTGTGATGATCAGTTTCTAACAGTTATAAATATAAAAATAATGAAAGCAAGTAAACAACACGATATTTATACTAGTTCAGACACTCGTTATCAATTGATAAATGAGAGCTTAGTCCTGTCTTCCTTTGGTGACCAGTTTAGTCAAGCCAAGTGTGAGTTCATTATCTTCTTGTTTGTAGCTTACAAGAAAGCTTTTTTTACAAGTTAGCCAAATTTTACAAAAGATGAAGAACCCAGATCTTTGCACAGATCCAATCTGAACTCTGCTGTAAGTTTTGTTCTTCTTCTATAGACTAGCGAACTCTTTCTTAGTGTTCTTCATGATTCTTTTCTCTTGTGTAATCTGTGAGTTTCTGATTGCTCTTACACTCTTGCTGTAAGTTCTACAGCCTACTTCAAATGAGTTTCAATGATTCCCTTTTTATAGGCTCAGGGAATGAACCCGTGACATTATAGTGTATATGATGTGACATCCTGTCACTTTTGTCTCCTAACTGATGTTGCCAACCCACCTGCCTTAGATTCTTCTACTGTCACTACTATATCTTAAATCTTCATTTTATAGTAGTAGTCTATATCTGGTGGCTCACATGATGCTCCTCATCTGTAGCCGTCTGTTCTCCAGCATCCTACCTAGACTACAACTACTACTTGATTTCTAGCCTAAGCGTACTAACTACATCATGGCTAATACTTCTCAGTTTTGTTCATCAATTTCTATATATTTAGAGCGATTGCATATTCCTATGAATCTCTCCCTAAATTGATGCTAACAAAACTCCTAACTAAAACAACAAGCTTACTACTTTACTTACTAAGCTTACTAACTCCCTCATAATCCTGTGTCTTGAGGTCTTCTCCTTTTGATGTTTAGATCTCTTTGCAGACCTCTATCCTTTTGTCTCTTCACTTTAGGTAGTCTGTAGCTTTTCCCTTTGTAGAAGACTCCTTTGCTGCAGACTTATCCCCCTGTACTATAGCTTTCTCTAGAGTTTTCTTCTCACCTGTAGTATGCTTCTCCCTCTTTTTGTTAGCATTGAGGGTAGAGGGGAGGGCTCAAATCGCAATTCGTATTGCCTTAAGTTCGGAGAGGGTGTTCCATTGAACAACTTGAAGTCTGGTTTCAAGCAATCCCAATCTTATGTCATTGCGACGGATGTGGCCAGTGAGCTACTGCTGTGTGGTCTGTAGGGCTTTTTGAATCTTTCTTAGAACAGCTCAGTGTTGGCTTCTAATTTTGTTGAGATTTGAGGAGCTGATCCGGTATTGTTGAAGGTTCAAGGCATTGCCTCGTTGCATTTGATCAATAACCCCTACTGCCAAGTTGTTGAGTATTGTACGAAAGTCGTCAAAGGTTTTGGTTTTGTTTTACTTTTCATTTTCCAAGTCTCCTATAATTGGGTGTAGATTTTGAAAAAGCTCATGAAATGCCTCCTTTATCCATTCATGCATATTGTATCCCATGATTTTTTCTGAAGTAGATGATTGGTGATGGATAGATTGTGGCCTTTCTGCGGATGATCTTTTCTTATGTGAAATAATCTAAACGAATTCCTCAAAAGCTTCCTTTAGATTTTTGTCTACCGTTCGAGGTGTCATCCGAGTGTCAGATGTGCCACTGTGGAGCAATCCTTGTTCAAACCCCGCAGATGGTGGATCTGCTACTATTTATGCCTTTACAAACGAGGAAGGTGGTGTAAATAGAATGTTCAATAGGCTTTGTACATCTAGACGAGAGGGAGTGACTTCTTTTACAGCTTGATCTGTGAGCTGCATTGTGATAGCCTCTACTGCTTTTACTGGTGATGCTTCTGCTGCATCTATTGCTTGCAATATTTTTGCGGTTTCTGATTCTTTTTGTAGTGCATGTTCTTCAATTTGAAGGTCTGCTACAGATGAATCTGCTACTTGATGCTCAGCTGTAGGTAATTCCTCTACATCACCCTTAGCTGTAGGGGAGGTAGCTGCTTGTTCCTTTGTTGAAGTCTCTTCTGCAGGCTCTTCTGCTGATGACTCAGCTGCAAGTTCCTGAGACGTAATGTGCCTTTCAATCAAAGCCAAGAGCCAGCAAAGGAAGCATACATGGATCAACACTATTCATATACATAAAAAATTGAGAATCCACGAATACGGAATTCATCAACACAAGCATCGGTCAAACAAAAATTCAAGAAGATAGAATCCATAAAATGAGACAAGAATAAAAAATTGAGAATTTGAGATGGAATCCAAGATCAAACCATCAAAAAATTGATTGATCATATCCATCACTCGATCTTTCTTAACATACTAAGTTCAATCGGAATCCATGGAAGTCAAGTTAGACTCATCGACGGTGGTGTATAAGGGGCTTCATGTGATCATCAGCCTCATGTCATCATCTTATGTGAAATAATCTAAACGAATTCTTCAAAAGCTTCCTTTAGATTTTTGTCTACCGTTCGAGGTGTCATCCGAGTGTGAGATGTGCCACTGTGGAGCAATCCTTGTTCAAACCCCGTAGATGGTGGATCTGCTACTATTTATGCCTTTACAAACGAGGAAGGTGGTGTAAATAGAATGTTCAATAGGCTTTGTACATCTAGATGAGAGGGAGTGACTTCTTTTACAGCTTGATCTGTGAGCTGCATTGTGATAGCCTCTACTGCTTTTACTGGTGATGCTTCTGCTGCATCTATTGCTGGCGATATTTTTGCGGTTTCTGATTCTTTTTGTAGTGCATGTTCTTCAATTTGAAGGTCTGCGGCAATGAATCTGCTACTTGATGCTCAGCTGTAGGTAATTCCTCTACTTCACTCTCAGCTGTAGGGGAGGTAGCTGCTTGTTCCTTTGTTGAAGGCTCTTCTACAGGTTCTTCTGCTGATGACTCAGCTGCAAGTTCCTGAGACGTAATGTGCCTTTCAATCAAAGCCAAGAGCCAGCAAAGGAAGCATACATGGATCAACACTATTCATATTGAGAATACATCAAAAATTGAGAATCCACGAGTACGGAATCCATCAACAGAAGCATCGGTCAAACAAAAATTCAAGAAGATGGAATCCATCAAATGAGACAAGAACAAAAAATTGAGAATATGAGATGGAATCCAAGATCAAACCATCAAAAAATTGATTGATCATATCCATCACTCGATCTTTGTTAACATACTAAGTTCAATCGGAATCCATGGAAGTCCAGTTAGACTCATCGACGGTCGTGTATAAGGGGCTTCATGTCATCATCAGCCTCATGTCATCATCTTATGTGAAATAATCTAAACGAATTCCTCAAAAGCTTCCTTTAGATTTTTGTCTACCGTTCGAGGTGTCATCCGAGTGTCAGATGTGCCACTGTGGAGCAATCCTTGTTCAAACCCCGCAGATGGTGGATCTGCTACTATTTATGCCTTTACAAACAAGAAAGGTGGTGTAAATAGAATGTTCAATAGGCTTTGTACATCTAGACGAGAGGGAGTGACTTCTTTTAAAGCTTGATCTGTGAGCTGCATTGTGATAGCCTCAACTGCTTTTACTGGTGATGCTTCTGCTGTATCTATTGCTGGCGATATTTTTGCGGTTTCTGATTCTTTTTGTAGTGCATGTTCTTCAATTTGAAGGTCTGCGGCAATGAATCTGCTACTTGATGCTCAGCTGTAGGTAATTCCTCTACATCACCCTCAGCTGTAGGGGAGGTAGCTGCTTGTTCCTTTGTCGAAGGCTCTTCTGCAGGTTTTTCTGCTGATGACTCAGTTGGAAGTTCCTGAGACGTAATGTGCCGTTCAATCAAAGCCAAGAGCCAGCAAAGGAAGCATACATGGATCAGCACTATTCATATTGAGAATACATCAAAAATTGAGAATCCACGAATACGGAATCCATCAACAGAAGCATCGGTCAAACAAAAATTCAAGAAGATGGAATCCATCAAATGAGACAAGAACAAAAAATTGAGAATTTGAGATGGAATCAAAGATCAAACCATCAAAAAATTGATTGATCATATCCATCCCTCGATCTTTCTTAACATACTAAGTTCAATCGGAATCCATGGAAGTCCAGTTAGACTCATCGACGGTCGTGTATAAGGGGCTTCATGTCATCATCAGCCTCATGAATCGATCAGGTTTTTTGTTGAATTGGATTGCATCCTTTTTTCTTGCTTCGATTTGGTGTGAGCGCATGTGTTTTTTTTTTTCTTATGGATCATCATGCCTGTGTTGAAGATGGTATTCCTTTCTCATTTGGGACCGAGTGAAAAATTTCTGAATTTAAGAACTTGAGAGGCACAACGTCTCTTAATTTTAAAAAATGCTCTGCACCTCTTCTCCCTATCCTTTGCCATAGATGCTAGATTAGAAATTAAGTTTTCATCTTTCTTTGAGAATTATTTTAGCTCTGTTTTGTTTTTTAAAATTCCCGATGCTTGTGCCACCCCACATATGGATGCCTTATCCAACATATGCGTGGGACTTGTATTGTGAGACATGTTTCTACCTTCACATAAACCACACGATGAGTGCCTAAATATTTGATTAAGATAGACCTCTCGTGCATGATCTCCCTTGAACAATTTAGGAGCTTATTTGAGATTCAAGTGCACCTGCTTCACAAGACGAAACAATAAAATGAAGTTACCAAAAGTGTCGAGAGGGGTAGACCTTGCTCCCGTCCTCTTGATGCTCAAATCATTATTTGTCCTTGGTGATAAGTGAAATATGCTTGATAGGAACTGAATGAACAATTAATAATTGGTATTAAAAAAAAAAACATGGTGCGTTGGAACGGCAGCAGCAGCTCCGCACTAACACCAACTATTGTTGCCAAGTTTTATTTTTGTATTGTACGTTGAAAAATTTAAACTATAAATTTATGAAAATGCATAACCAAGTTTTATCTTATTTTTATAAGTAAAAAACTTAATAATATACATTCAATAAGTTTAAATTTAAAATTTTCAACTTAGATATAAAAAATGAAACATATAGCACTCGTTGCAAGTTGACTATCGTTATTACAACCACATATTTTTCGTAAAAAATAGTGTGTACCTTATAAAAAAGGGTACTCAAAAGCCATTGTATCAATCTCAAAACCTAAAATTTTAGTCAAAACAAAATTTTCAACAAAATACAAAGATGATATGGAACGTTAGAAGTGAGTCGGATTCACTTTCTTTAAGACAATTTTGCACTTATCTAATGCTTACGGATGTCACAACGATGATTTTTCAAGATACAACGACTAACTGTACTCGAATTAGAGTACTTCAAGTTTGAATACATGGCATACTTGTGTATTGAACTAGCTCATATGAATAAGATTCTTGATCAACGATGAATGATCTTGAATGACGCATGCAAATCGATAAATACAAGACTACGTGTAGAATTAGGATGAATTTTTGTTTTTTTTTTTGAAATTTCATCATCCGTCGTCATACATAAATGACTCCCAATGGTCAGACACCCATATTCCAAGACAATATAATCTTGTTTGTGAAATGCATAAAAACCAAAACAAGCCACTTGGTATTTATAATGCTCAAGAGACACCCTTTGGACTATATGTCACATCCATTGGTCAAGGAAAAGCAATTCTTCACAAAGATCGCAACATTTATGATTTAAATCAACCTTCAAAATATCTAGTCACATATTATGTGCATTATTTTTCATTCACCCATGAGAAATTAAATATACCATGGTGATCTACCCAAAAATAGATTTCAACGAGTCTAAATTTTTCTAATCCAATTATTAAAACTAAATAAAAACTATGATCAAAGTGATCAATTTCAAACATTATTTACCTCTACGTGAAAGTGCATATCATTTATAGTAAAGTTTGTCTTATTTGGGTTCTCTTTACTCATTGATATCTCATTGTGTACTTCTTCTATGGGCTTTGATCTTGATCAAACATTGGCTGATTTGGGTTGAGTTTCCTAAACATGAATAGAAAAATGATTATATTTTGAGAATTAAATTTTTTGTCGAGAATTTTTCACTACCATTTAGTGTTGATATTTTTTTTTTTTTGGAAAGAATTTAGTCTTGATTCTTTGATAAAAAGATTCATTCTCTTCATAAATAAAGGAGGAAAAAACAATGAATCTTTATCTTTTGATTTATCTATTTACTTGATACAATCAATAAGAATCATTAGAAAAGACTTGATTAGTAATATAGTAAATAGAGCTGTAACTTTTTTAATCACTCTTCGGATTAAAAATTATGGTTTATGATTAAAAAAAGTTGTGGTATATGATCACTGTATGGATGTTCTAGAACGCCACCTATATCATACATGTTTAGTCTTCACACAATGTGGTCATATATCTCAAATGAAGTAGACAATCATCAGACGTTGATCATATGGCAAGTAGTTCGCATGCCCACATCAAAACTGAAGAGAAAACTTATATATATAAGTTTTAAAATGATTTGTACAAAAATAGAAAAAATTATAAAATGTGAAAACACATTTAGTTGTTTTTTTTTTTTTTTACTTTGAATAAAACAGGGATGATATTAAATAAGTCAATATGATTGCAACAAGTATGCTTTAAACACATGGAAATATTTCTTTCATCACAAGTATTGGCTTATATTCTATCTTTATGCAGAAATAACAAGATTGGTCTCTTATTCCGGAAGAAATAATCCGATGTACTTAAAACACTAGTGGTGCAGTCATGTTGGCTATTTAAAATTAGTTCGATTATCGACTTAAATACTCCTATATTTTTTGTGTAGGGTTATAATTTTTTGCAAAAGCCTATCACGGTTTGTATCTACCTTGTCCAAGAAAGCACAAAGGGCGGCAGGAACAACATGTAGACGCATATAGGCACACTTGATTAAGCGTTTAGTAAAGATTTTTATTTTATGTATCTCATTTTAGAAGAATTTCTCATTTTTCTTAGTTTGTAATATTCTTCTCTATTTCTCGTCTTAGTTTTATTTATTCATATGTAAGTGTTTTTTTTTTTTTTGGTAACGATTCTATTACGACTTTAACTCTGATAGACTATCAAGTGAAATGAGGTAATTGTTGATGCAATACTGAAAATAGAGACGGAAACATCTTTAACACAAACCGACCGGATCATAACAAACAAGAAAACTATCTCTTAAAGTGTTATTCGCCCCGTATCCAGTGCAAGGACCTCAACCCGAACCACCTAGAGGAATGCAACAATGATCAAAGGAAGGACCAAACCCTTATTCACTCTCATGGATAGAGAAAACTTCTGTGTTCTCCAACAATGATGTGTTATTTGTTTTGTGTGTATCTCTTCTTCTAATCTTCCACTCCATCTTCTCTATATCAAAGAAGATACGAAAAATGAAATACACATTTGCAACCCCCACAACTATCATTTATGAGGAGGATATTGAAGCAAATCGGACAATAAATGAGTAGGAGACCAATGGAACAAGGTGTAATTGAAAGAATGGAGTGTATTTTCTATACAGAAGATGGTGTAATACTCATTATGGTCGTAATGTACATTTCTACGAAACCATAGTTTCTATGCAGAGATGATTAGACCCTTGGGTGTAAGGTTCATTATGGCCATAATTCTCCACCACGTATTCCTCGTCAATTCTCTCAGGAAATATTATGGTCTATGAAGTAACACATTTTATGACCATAATCTCTAAATGTCCATTTCACTTGTATTTACTCCAAACTCAAAGATCAAACTTTAAGGGAATCATTTGGATCAAAACATCGATTTCACTAGGGCTTGAAAACATATGTAAATATATGTAGATAAAATTTGAAATTTTAGACCTAGTTTTGAAACATTTTAAAACAAAACCATATAATTTGACGAAATAGACTCGAAAAACCTTTCAAAACTCCAATAATCCTCCATAAGTTTCAAATCTTTGGACCTTACCAAGGAGAACACCATCCTTAGTGCATAATGAACATCTCTCGAAGGCTTGAATCTTTATTTAGACTAACCAAGAATCTATCAAGGTATATGTAGTGAACCACTCAAAAATGTGTATATGATGAACCGAGTATTGAACCACTATACCACATTTAATGTCAACCAAGTTTTAGGTGTCCACAATGGACCTCATAGTAGACGGACAAATCTCCACTACAACTTAGGTCAGTGATAAGACTAACAGGATTTATATGATGGGATCTTTGAGATATCATTGTTTAGTCTATGATTACTTATGATTTGATGTGTCAAAATACTAGTTTATGTTTAAGCATATTGTCTATTGTTAGAACTTGTTTCTCTTGAGTTAGAGTTGTGTTAAACCTAGGAAGTACTTTACACGGTCAGAGTTTTCAATAACAACAGACCTCCGTCGATTCATCAGAGGTCAATAAAGAGGAGTAGCAGCAACAAGATACTATCACTGTAACAGAAGGCGTTCAAGAGCTCTGTGTGGCATCAGACCCCAAGGAAGCAGATATTCACGTGCCATCAGTATCATCACCACCACCTCATGTCGTTGACTCTTCTCCTCTATCATTTCTTCCATGATTTTCTAGGGAAAACTTCTAAACTTTTGACAGAGGTTCTACTAATACAGAGGTAGTCGAGCACTCTATGTCTACAGACTTCCCCTCTCTAACTTCTACTGGACAACAGAATACAATTGGAGCAATTATTGTTTCAGAAAACCTCAACTTGGTACTGAAAGGCCTCTTATGTAGCATTGATTAGAAGTTACAAAAGCATGAGACCAGGGTGAAGACTTTGATTTAAGGGTATGAAGTTCGGACTAAGATGAAGATCTACCAAGTTGCTCAAAAGGTTGATAAATTTAACTTTAGACTTAGGGTCTTACTCAAAAAGCTGAATACCCAGGTGAGACAAAAAGTTAAGGAATCTGAGAGCCATCTCAGTTCTATTCAGGGTCATCTAATGACCTTGGAAAAGAACTTAGATAATGAGTTCGGACTTGAGACGGAAATGGGAAAGATTCTGCTGATAGGACTTGAGGAGGTCAGAAGCCAGGTCAACACAGTTGTGCATGTTTCTTCGTTTATCAATTCAGATATCTACACCATCAATAACAAAGGTCTTTGAACTTAAAGAAGATATAAGGTTATTAAGGAAAGATACAACCTTTAGTGGATATATGCTCAGTTTGAATAAGTTGGCTTCAAATACTTTCAGGCATGTTGCGAAGATTTTGAAAAGTATAACAGACTTCGAGCCTAGTTGTAGCTACCCACACCTTATGATTCCAAAACCTTTTTGATTTTATCAAAAAAGGGGAAGGAATAGAGTTCTAGGGTTTGTCTAGTTGGATACTAGGATTTGGCTTTGGCTTATGTTAGCTCCAAATATTCAACCTAGAGAGGGAGGTAAATAGGTTGATTTAAAAATATTTGCTTTTATGCAACGGATTTAACAACTTTGAACACTACTGTTCTATACAGACTGCTAAGGTAGTTTACAATAGAGACTCAAATTTTATAAGTTTGTCTATGTTTGGCTGTAGTAATCGATTCCTAACAGTTCTAAATACATTAAGAAATGAAAGCAAGAAAAGAACCTAATATTTATACTCGTTCAGACACTCATTATCAATTAATAATCGAGAACTTAGTTCAGTCTCCCCTTGGTGACCAGTTTAGTCATACCAAGAGGTGAGTTTACTATATTCTTGTTTGTGGCTTACAAGACAACCCCTTTTTACAAGGTAGCTAACTTGTACAAAAAATAAAGAACCTACATCTTTGCACATATCCAAGGACTGGACTCTGCTACAGTTATTGTTCTTCAATGCAGACTAGTGAACTCTCTGTTTTGTAATTTTCACGAATTGGCTCACTTGAGTAATCTTTGAATTTCTGATTGCTTTGCAAACTTGCCTTTCAATCACTCATTCAACAACGGTACTCACTAAGCCTCAATGATCCCCTTTTATTTGCTGAGGGAATGAACTTATGTCTATGTACAGTATCTGAGGTGATAGCTAGTCACATGTGAGTCTCAATTGGCATTGACACCTCACCTATTTGAGATCCTCATACTGTCACATTCTGAACCTCAAATCTTCTATTTGACTGAACCTCAGACCTCTGACCTAATCCCAACAACCATCTCTGTTTCACTTCAGTCTGCTGCATCTTAGTCTACACTCAATATTGTGAGATCTCGTTAACACTCAGTACTTTGAGACCTCGTCTGTGCCCAAATCTGTTACACTTTATGCATTGCTCTGTTGGTCCTTGTCTGTAAGTCCAATCCTAGATCCTGAAGCATTTGTAGGTCTTTTCTTGTCCATGTATGTCTTAGTTACTTAGCTAAAATCCTCTATAGTAGTCTGCATCTGGTGGCTCACACGATGCCCCTCATCTACAGCCGTATGTTATCTAGCATCTGACCTGCCGACTTCTCCCCCTGGACTGTAGCTTTCTCTAGAGTCTTTTTCTCTACTGTAGTCTTTTTTGGAGTCTTCTTCTCCCCCTTTTTGTTAGAGTTGAGGGTCGTTGTGAGGGCTTTGATGACAATTCACATTGCTCTTAGTTCGAAGCAGGTGGTCCGCTGAGCAATGGTGGCCTTGGTTGTCTCCAGTTGTAGTTTAGTTTCCAATAGTCCTAACATTGTATCATTGTTGTGAATATGGTCGGTAAGTTGCTGCGGTGTGCCTTGCACGGCTTGTTGGATTTTGCATAGATAAGCAGAGTGTTGTCCCCTTAATTTGTTGAGATTGGATGAGCTGAGTCTATATTGCTAAAGGTTCATGGCATTGGCTCTTTGTATTTGGTCTATGAGTCCTGTTGCCAAGTTGTTGAGTGTAGCGTGAAAGTCTTAAAAGCTTTTTGTTCTTGTTTGTTTTTCACCTTCCAAGTTTGCTATAATTGGTTGCAGGCTAACGAGAAGCTCATGGAATACATCCTTTGCCCATTCATGCATATTGTAGACTTGTTGATCCAGTTGGCGGAGTCTGTACTCTATTGCAATTTCTTAAGGAGAAGATTCTTTATATACAAACGGTGCAATTTTTGTTGTTGTTCTTGTAGTAGATGATGACCTCTCCTAAATGGAGATTATTTGGACATCTTTAAGAGCTTATTTCAGATTTTGGGCTGCCATTTGTGGTGTCATCACTGTGTCAGATGTGCCACTATAGAGCAATTCTTGTTGAAATCCCATGGATGATGGATATGCCCTTGTTTGCACCATACCAAAAAAGGAAGATGGTGAAAACATGATGTTGAGTGGACTTTGGCCTTTTTGTGGAGTGTTACTTGTCCATTTCTAGTTTATTTCTACTATAGTCTCCGTTTTATCTAAGGATTCCTCTTCCACTATGACTATTTCTTCTGTCTGTGTGGGAGTGAGATCAGGCATAGTTACTTGTGTGAATTCTCCTGGATTTATGAGCTGTATTGAGGTGGCCTTTTCTACATCCTTAGTTGGTGATGCCTCAGCTGTTCCTAATTCCGTCTGCACTATAGGTTCTTAAGTTAGAAGGTTTGTTGCAGGTAATTTTGCTACTTGTCCCTCAGCTGCAGGTGATTCTTTTGCTTGACCCTCAGCTACAGGTGATTCAAGTGCTTGTTCCCTTGCTGAAGACTCAGCTACTGCTTCTTCTTCAAATGACTCAATTGTTGGTTCCTCTACAGATGACTCAGCTACTGGTTTTTCTATTGGTGACTCTTCTACAGATGACTCAGCTGTATGTTCTTTTGCTTCTGATTCTGCTGTAGGAGACTAGGCTGTTGGGGGCTCGGCTGCTGCCTCTCCTGTTGTTGTGTGTTCCTAAATTCCTTCTTAAGCAACTTCATCAATATCATCATCATCATCATGAGTTTCAAAGTGTGGAAGATCATCATCACCATCATCTCCTGATGGTCGTGTTCTCCCAATAATTGGTCTGGAGAGATAAACATCGATCTCCAAAGTTGCATCTCTGACATGTTTATCTACTAATCTTTTCACCTCAACCTCCATTTCAGGAGTATGCATAAATTCGATGTGCTATAATTGTGCTTATTTGTGTCTCCTTGTCTTCAATGTTGAGTACTTGACTTCAAGTGCTCCACTGAATAAGATGTATGGTTCCGTGGATGTTTTCTTCTTGATTGCTTCCATCTTTTGAATCTGAAGTAGTTGGTGGATTTCTTTTTCTATCATTCCATTAAATACTCTAATATTTGTTTTTGATCCATTTGGATTATTCGGTATTGTGTGGTTGGTCCTAATGGAATCAGCTTAGGTCTGGTAGTCTTTGATGTCCTTTTAATTAAAAGTTTGTGCTACCTGACAAACTCTTGAATCATTTCTTCCTTCTATGACCTTTTCAGTATTTCTTCTTGTTGTAATTTACCTTTTCATAGGTTCTGATCTTGTATTTTTGAATTCTTTCGTGTATAACTTGAAACGTCTACAGAGCTTTAACAATCTCCTCTTTTTTTGGAGACTGTTTGACTTTAGTTGTTATTGTTTTGGCCCAAGCCTCCGTTACAATTGTTGGACGATCATCTTCAATCATTGATGAATCCATTCCAATACTGAAGATTGGAATTATTGTTGTTATGGATGGTTTAGTTGTAGCAGATCTATTAAAGATTTCCACAGTGCTTGCAGTAGAGTGGGCTTGAGATGGCCCAGTTTGTATTGCTCTGAGATTTGCTTTAATAGCTTCTATTTCATTTCTTATCTATCCCTTTGTACTGAGCTCCTGTTTAAGTTGAGTTTTTGGTCCTTCCTTGACCTCTTGGTAGCTTCTTTCAGCTTCCAGTATGTGTTTTTGGAGGTTCTCGTCATCATCGATCTTTAAATACTTCAATGCCACATTGCTATCATGAAGTGCAACAAGTTCTGGCTCCTTTGGTGGCAGGGTTCTTGAGGATGAACCCTTAATAGGTTGCCTAGTCTGCTCTTCTACAGACTATGATTCCACTTCCATCCCTGTTGATTCTGCACCATGGTGATCTCATATGGTCTCCTCATCTGATGTCTACAAGACGAGTCTTCTTCTGTTCTCCTTTGTTTGATTTATTTTGGCTTGTTGTGGTTTTCTGATTAGTACCTTCTTGACTTTCCCAGTCTTCTTTAAAGTGTGTTTTGTAGCCTTTGTACTAGTCTATACTACTGCTGCCTTTGGAGGGTGGTTTGCAGCCTTTGCACTGGTGTGCACTACTATAGCCTTCTTTGTGAATCCGATAGGCTGCTTGCCTATCTTTTTTACGTCTATTTGTTTCGCCACTATCCATGACCTCCCTTCCTTCTCAGATAGTTTCAGCATTCCCTTGAGGATGTGCTGATTACTCTTCCAGACAAAGGCTGTTTTGCTGCCATAGCTTTCGCCAGCTGATACATGATTAATTTTGCCTAGTTTATCTTGTACTTCATGAGAATTATACACATAATCTCCTGTTGATCAGATGTGATCTGATCCTTGAAGAATTCTCTAGACAAAATAACTTTCTTCATGACATTTGCGGAAGTGGTATCCAAGCAAGGTTCTAACTTCGTGGAAGAAGTATCGAAGCCGAAGGTTGCGTGTGGGAAAGGTTGCGCTCAAGCAAAGATGGTGAATGATCTTACTCACGTTCACGACGTTGACCAAGATAAGAAGGGCAAGAAGAAGAGATCACAGTCCATAGACAAAGCCATGTCGAGGGAAGAGCTGAGCTTGCGATTGCCGACGGGCAAGACAAGTTTCACGATCTTGATGCTCAATGGGAGGAGCATCACTGTCGCATGAAGGTGCTCGAGGAGGAGCATGGTGAGCTTCCTGGAGAAGTGGAAGGTCGATTGAACTTGGTCACTGAAGATATCTCCAAAACGGGTGAGTCTCTACGAACTCTCTTCTTCAGAGAACTCGATTCTCTTAGGAAAGAGAACGCTACTCTTAGGGAGGAAGTTAAGCGGGTTATGGCGGAGTTAACTCATGTCAAACTAGCTGTGGCACAAGACAAGGGTGCTTCCTCATTTAACCCAACGCTCACTCCTTCAAGGGCGATGTTCCTAGACCAAAGGAGTATATTGGTTCTAGGAACGCGAAGGAGATCGACAACTTCCTCTAGAGCCTGGAGGAATACTTCGAGGTTCATGTCATCACGGGGTATGCCATCAAGATAAAAAACGCAACACTCTATCTTGAGGGTACCGCTCAGCTTTGGTGGAGGCGACGGTATAGGGATGTTGAGAGGGGACTTTGCACCATTGAGACATGGGATGACTTCAAGAGGGAGCTCAAGAGGTAATTCTTCCCTCAATGTGCCGAACGGGAATCGCGAAGCCGGTTAAGGCATCTTAAGCACAAGGGAAACTTGCTGGCATATGTGAAGGAGTTCTCGGAAGTGCTCTTGGAGATTCCAGACTATCCTGAATCCAAGGCATTCTTTGCATTTATGGATGGCTTAAATAAGTGGGCAAGGCTAGAGTTGGAACGAAGGGGCGTTCAAGACCTTGCCACGGCCATGTCCATCGCTGAAAGTCTTGTGGAGTACAAGAAGTCCGAAAGCAAACAAGAGAAGCTCGAGGACAACAGCGAGGGAGACGACGAGCATGGCAACAATGGAGCTTCCAAGCCGCACAAAGCGAAAGAGCAGTTTCGCAACGGCAACAAGGGTGGCAAGCGTGGCAAGAAACCCTTGAGTTGTTTCCTTTATTTTGGACAACACATGGCGCGTGATTGTCCTATGAAGAGCAAGCTCTCGGCCATGATCGCGGAACGGGAAGAACGATCGAGGCAACCCGAAGAGCAAACGATGGGTGTCTTGGAGCTTCAGGTTCTCAATGCCATGACCGCAAAGGTTGATGCATCCAAGAAGGGGTTAATGTTAGTGCAAGCCAAGATTGGAGACAAAGAATCCAAAGCCTTGGTTGACACGGGGGCGACACACAACTACTTGGAGGTCGAGGAAGCAGAACTTTTGGGCGTCAAATATAAGAAACGGGATGGTTGACTTGAGACGGAACACTCTTCTCGCAAGAAGATACTTGGTGTCACTTGTAATGTCCAAGTGAGACTTGGTAAGTGGATGGGACTCCTGGACTTCTATGTTGTTCCTATGAAACAATATGTCATAGTCCTCGGGATGGATATCATGGGCAAAGCTGGGGCAGTCCTTTTCCCATCTAACAACACCTTGTGCATCCGAGAGGGAGGAGAAGTGATTGTGCCATTGACTCGAGAAGAGTCCAAGGTAGGAACCATTTCAAGCATGAAACTAACCACGGGGGTGACGAAGACTGAAATTGTCCAAGGAAAACGAAGTCATCATGGTTCTCATGTTATCAAAGGTTTTTCCAACAAAGGAAGTAGGCAAGACGTTTGGGAGAAAAAGTGCAAACAGCCGAGGAAACCTCCTAAGTGAGGAAAGCAAAGGAGGACGGGGGAGAAGGTGGATTCGGGAAACATCCAACCTTCGCAGGCTCGGTATGGCAAACGCCAAACGAAGTAAGGAGGGTTGCTTCAACGGCACAAGGAGTACGGCAGGCCATACGAAACTAGGGCGTCGTATGCCAAGAGGAGTCCGAGTGCCCATCATGCCAAAGGTTGGAGAAGGAAGTCCAAGGGGTCCCCGAAACACTTGGTGAGTAAAGCCAAGAAGGAGGAACACGGGGTGGACAATGGTTTGAGGCACAAGGAGGCTTTAACGCAACGTAAGAGCTTGCCTTGGGCTAAGGCAAGACAGGACAAGGAGAGCTTGGTGCGCGCGAGGGATGCTGCGCACGGGACAAACTTGCCTAAGGGGAAGACAAGGTTGAAACGGGTGTTGTCTTTGGACGAACACAAAGACAACAATGCTCACGGGAAGGAAGCAAGGAGGACGTCCAAGAATGATGCTCGCGGGAAAGACGCGACGAGGGCGTCGCGCAATTAGGTGGGGGAGAATGACACGGGCTAGACTTGGAGTCTGGGCCGATACAAAGCCCAATAAAAGAAGGCCCAAAAAGCTTAGCCCATGTCCGGAACATTATCTACACTTCTACAATTTTGTAGATAGGTTAGGGTTTGCTAGGGTTTGCTAGAGAAATCTAGAGACTTCTTAGAAACCCTAGGCTTGGAGAATTCTAGACACAGGGTCTAGAACTTTCCATGGTTGTGTATATAAGGGAGGGCTTGGGTCATTTGCCAAACCATCCTTCGGGAAGTCAATATCCTCACGAGCATTGTAAACACGAGGGCAAGACAAATACCCAAGTTCTCCAAACACACGAGTGTTCTCAAGCTTGATACCACTTTCATCAGCTTCCACGTGTGTTGCAATTGGTTGTAGACTGTCGAGAAGCTCATGGAATACATCCTTTGTCCATTCATGCATATTGTAGACTTCTTGATCCATTTGGCGAAGTCTGTACTCTACTGTAGTTTCTGAAGGAGAGGATTCGTGATGTGCAGACGATGCCCTTTCTATTATTGTTCTTACAGTAGGTAATGGTATTTCCTGAAAGGAGATTATTTGGACATGTTCAAGAGTTTGTTTCAGATTTCTGTCTACCATTTGTGGTGTCATTTGTGTGTCAGATGTGTCACTATAGAGCAATCCTTGTGGAAATCCTACAGACGGTGGATCTGCCCTTTGTTTGCACCAAACCAAAAGAGGAAGATGGTGAAAACATGGTGTTTAGTGGACTTTGGCCTTTGTGGGGAGTGTGAGTTGTCCATTTTGGTTGTAGTAGAGTGGGCTTGAGATGTCCCAGTCTACATTGCCCTAAGATCTGCGTCATTTTGCACTAAGCTCTTATCTAAGTTGAGCTTGTGGTCCTTCCGTGACCTCTTGGTAGCTTCTTTGAGCTTCTAGTATGAGTTTTTGGAGGTTCATGTCTGCATCGACCTGTAGATAATTCAATGCCACATTGCTATCATGAAGTGCTAAAGCCTTTACACTAGTCTGCACTGCTAAAGCCTTCTTTGTGAATCTGATAGGCTGCTTGCCTATCTTTCTTACATCTATTTGTTTGGCCACTATCCATGGCCTCCCTTTCCTTCTCAGATAGTTTCAACATTCTCTTGAGGATGATGCTGATTACTCTTCCAAACAAATGCTGTTTTGCTGCCACAGCCTTTGCGAGCTAATTCATGAGGAATTTTTCATAGGTGATCTTGTACTTTATAAAAATAGGACATATAATCTCCTGTTGATCAGATGTGATCTGATCCTTCGAGAACTCTCTAGACAGTATAACTTTCTTCATGACATTTGTGAGCAGCTTGTACGCCTTGGACAGATACTTCTTCATTGTTCTGATGCCATCATTCTGCCTCTCTTTGCTTAGCATGGCATGCCTTCCATCTGCTACTACGAAAGGTGGGATGATTCTAGATCCTTCATTTTAGAGTTTGAAATACTATCCAAAGTCATTTGGACCTATGTAGATCCTAATTTTCTTTGTTGTTGAGAAATACGTGATCAGTTGAAGGTCTTCTACAAATTTTGTCTTCTCGATGAAGTTATGTACTTTTTCATCGTAGATTCTATAGGTTCTTTCACAAAAATACTTGGGCCTTTCATCTTGAATTAACTAGACTATCTCCTTCACTTCATCGGATTCATTTCTCAGGATCTCGAAATCGAACGCCACTTCTGTCTGCAATTCCGTTTTCTTCGTTGGGTTTCGTTACTCATGAGATTTGAGGCTCTTTTGGGAAATGTTTGATTGAGTGTTAGCAATTTTTCAAACAGATTAAGAAAATTTTGAGTTGTGAGATTGAATTTGAGAGAATTTTGCGAATTCGTAATTTCGTGCAGTAGAGACCAAGAATGAGAGAGAGAGAGTGAATTAGAGAATTAGTGAGAGAATGAGAGAGTAAAAGTGTTTTTCTAATTGAAAAAAATCTCAGAGTAAGTAGTTGATCGTTGTATGATTTTAAATAATTAGTTTTAAAACGATATTTTTACTTTCCAAAAATAGAGATGCAATAGAGTTAGAGTATTTCTAGTCTGTATTTCTTATTTATAGTATGCTATAGAGTGAGATAATGCTAGTCTACATATTATAAAATAATGCTGGTCTACATTCTACATATGCAGTAGAGCATTTTCGCCAATTTATTGTTTTAAATCAAGTATACCTAATTCGCCACGGAATTGAATAAATTTGCTCTCATCGAGAGACTTTGTAAAAATGTCTGCAATTTATTTTTCTGTTGAAATATATTCCAATTTAATGTGACCTTTTTGCACATGATCTCTGATAAAGTGATATCTGACATCGATATGCTTGGTTCTTTCATAAAAAACTGGATTTTCTGAAATCTCCATTACAGACGTGTTGTCACAAAATATTGAGTTTTCAGAGAATATCATACCATAGTCTGCAAGCTATGACCTCATTCATAGTATTTGTGCAGCATACCTTCCTGCAGCTTTGTATTCTATTTTTGTAGTAGAGCCTGACATAGTGGTCTGTTTCTTGTCGAACCATGAGATTAGTCTTGCACCAAGAAATTGATATGATCCACTATTGCTTTTTTTGCCAACTTTACAACCTGCAAAATCTACATCTGGAAAACCTGTTAATATAAAATTTGGTTCCCTAGGATACCATACACCAAGGTTTGGAGTTCCTTTAAGATATCTCACGATTCTCTTTACCGTAGTGTATTGGGATTCCTTGGGATCAGATTGATATCTTCCATAAACGTAAATTGAGTATTGGATGTCTGGTCTGTTTGCAGTAAGGTATAATAATGAGTCTATTATTCCTCTATACATGGTTTGACTTATTCTCTTTCTATTTTCATCTTTATCTATTTTTATTGATGTACTCATAGGGGTTTTCATATGGCTTACACTTTCTAATCCATACTTTTTTATTGTGTTCTTTAGCTACTTAGATTGATTCAAGAAGATCCCACCTTCTGATTGTTTTACCTGAAGTGCTAGAAAGTATTTTAATTCCCCCATTAAACTCATTTGAATAGATTTCATTAATTCCGCAAACCGTTTACAAAGTTTATTATTAGTTTAATCAAGTATAATTTCGTCAACGTAAATTTGCACTAATAATATATATTCTTTATACTTTTTAAGGAATAAAGTGATATCTACTTTTTCTCTTTGAAATTTATTCTCACATAGGAAAGTTGAGAGAGTTTCATACCATGCCCTTGGAGCTTGCTTTATTCCATATATTGCCTTGTCTAACCTGTAAACATGTTCTGAATGTTCGAAATCTTCAAAACCAGGAGGTTTTTTAACATATAATTCTTCTTGCAGCTTTTCGTTTAGAAAGGCACTCTTAACATCCATTAGGTAGACTTTGAGTCCTTGATATGTAGCATAGGCAATGAACATTATTATGACTACCAGTCCTGCAACAAGGGCAAAGGTCTCATCAAAATCGATTCTTTCTTCTTGTGAGTATCCTTTTGCAACTAACCTAGCTTTGTTTCTGATGGCAATTCCATTTTCATCAGTTTTGTTTCTGAATATCCACTTGTAGCCAGTTACGTGATAATTTTTGGGACTTGGTGTTAGATACGATACTTTATTTCTTTGGAACTCATTCAGTTCTTCTTGCATGGAATCTACTCAGTTTGGATCACTTAAGGTTTCACTTGTTGTCTTTGGTTCTACTTCTGATATGAAGCAGGCAGACAGACATTCTCTGGTTGTTGCCCTTCTAGTCTGCGTAGGTGTATCTTTGTCTCCAATGATGTCTTCGTATGTGTGTGCCTTGTTCCAACTTCTCTTGTCTTGTTCATCAATTGTTTATTCTTGTTGTCCCTGCTTGGTAGATTGTTCTAACTATGCTACATTGTGGTTTTCTTCATTGTGTGCAGATGACTTTTCCTTGTCTGTAGTTTCAATACCCTCGTCTGCATCCTGTTCATCATCTATACATGCACATTCCTCATCAAAAAAATTAGCATCTTGCATAGATGTTTTTTATTCATCAAAAGATGCATGTACTAACTCCTCAATATTTTTGTTTTCATATTGTACACTCTAAAGGCTTTATTGATTGTGGAGTATCCTAAGAAGGTTCCCTCGTCTGTCTTAAGATCAAATTTCCCTAGATGATTTTTGTCATTGTTATGTATATAACATTTATATCCAAAGACATGAAAGTATTTGACACTTGGAGTCTTTCCTTTCCATAATTCATAGGGCGTCTTATTATGTAGTTTGTGTATAGTGCATATGTTTTGAGTTTAGCATGTTGTGTTTACTGCTTCTGCCCAGAAGCTTTTAGGTAGGTTTGCATAAGAAAGCATTGTCCTAGTTGCTTCTATAACTGTTCTATTTTTCGTTTCGGCATTGTCCTAGTTGCTTCTATAAGTGTCCTAGTTGAGGTGTTCTTGGTGGTGAAAAGTTATGTTTTATTCTATGACCATTACAGTAGGTATCTACTCATGTTTGATCGAATTCCGTATCATGATCATTTTTAATTGAGATTATCTGAATCCCTTTTTCATTTTGAATATGTCCTAGAAATCTAGTTAGCAAACTGCAAGTTTTGCTCTTTTTATGTAGGAACATTATCCATGTGTGTCTTGAGTAATCATCTATTATAACTAGAGTATACTTCTTTCTACTTATGCTTTCTACCTCCACTCGACCCAAAAGATCCATATGTAATAATTCCATAATTCTATTTGATTCTGATGAATTTAGAGGTTTAAAGTTTTCTCTAGTCTGCTTTCCCTCTTGACATGGTCTGCATAGTTTATCCTTTTAAACTTTACTTGTGGAAGACCTCTCACTAAGTTTTCAGAGGATAATCTGGCTATAGTTTTAAAATTTTAGCATGTTACTTGTTCTGACTATGATGAGTCAAAATCTACTTTATAAATGTTTCCTTTTCTGATTCCTACTAATTTGACTTCTTGTGTGATTTTGTCTCTTACTTGACATGGATTGTGAGTGAATGAGACATCATAAATTTTATCACACAGCTGACTAATAGATAGCAGGTTATGTTCCAAAATTTTGGCATACGCTACATCATTAAAGATTAAGAAACCTATACCAATGGTTCCATAACCTTTAGTTATACTTGATTTTCCTCCACCAAAATGACCAGGGGTCTCTGCTCCTTTCTGTAGTCCTTAAGAATGCTTTTTTTTCCAGTCATGTACCGTAATCATGTACTATCAAGATACCATATTCCGCTATGTTTCTCCCGCATTTAAAACTTAGAGAGCTTTCACACGGTACCCACTCATATGGGTCCTTATTTGTTACTCTTTGGAATCCGCACTTGAATTATTTTCTTGTGAGAATTCCAACATTCAAAAGACTTGTGGCCAAACTTGCCACATGTGTATTAGTAGACTTTTGACCTTATAGCTCAGAGTGGTCTGCTTGAGTTTCTCCACTTTTTTTGCTGTATTTGGCATGAGCAGGTGTGCCTCAAATGTGGCCTTCTCCATGTTGTCTTGGAGAAATTGTTCCACACTGAGTAGTTAGGTGCATACTGAAGTTTATAAGGCCTTTCATTTGATCCTTTTCTTAGGATTACTGGCCTTCTGCACCTTATGGTACTCTACATCAGTTTGTGCGGATGGTGTGCTCCAGATTTTCACCCTCTGAGTTTGAGCAATAGAGACCTTGCTCTTCTGTACTAACTGTGCAATAGAGCTTTTTCTCTTTTGTACTCCTTTACAGTAGAGGTACTACCCCTCTAAGAGATTTTTGAGGAGATTTGCTCTGCCTTTTTCTTATTAGGGATGACTTTTTCATTTGCTTTACCCTGCTTTATCATTAGAGGATTGACCTGCATTGAGCATTTTCTACAAACAAAGGATCTTTCCAATCCAAGTGTCTACTTATTTTTGAAGCTCGGTATTTCTTAATGTAAGTGTTTCCACTACTGCATTGAGAAGCTTTACCTTTTCATTTGCTTCCTTTAGCTCATCTTGAGCTTGACTAGGCTACTATTGATTTCTTTATATGCTTGATTGCATTTCACTTTGAGATTTGCAATTAGCTCAAGATTTTCTTTATTTTCCCTTAAAATGGAAATAAAGCTTTGAGAGGTTTCTTGAAGTGCTTCCTTCAATTCCTCTAGGGTGGCTTCTGAGTTTGAAAAGTCAAATACTTGTTACTTTTCGTCGTTTCTTTCCATGAGATAGAGCTGAGCATTTGAGATTTTTTCTTCATCATTAGAGTCTGTCTCACTCCATGTCTTTGCAGCATAGGCTTTGTTTCTTTCTTTTCTTTCAGAATTCCTTTTGTTGTAATGCTTCGATTACATTTGAGGACTTGATATAAAGCTTTTGCTGTAATTCCAGCATAGGTCTGGAAAATCATGCTCTCATACCAATTGTTAGGTCCAAAGATTCAACTTAGAGGGGGGTGAATCGGTTGAATTAAAAATATTTTCTTTTATACAACAGATTTAACAACTTTGAACACTGCAGTTCTATGTAGACTACTATGGTAGTCTGTAGTAGAGACTCAAACTTTATAAGTTTGTCTCTGTTTGACTGTTGTAATCGATTCCTAACAGTTCTAAATATATCAAGCAATGAAATGAAGTAAATAACATAATATTTATATTGATTGAGACACTCATTATCAATTGATAATCCAGAGCTTAGTCAAGTCTTCCCATGGTGACCAGTTTAATCAAGCCAAGAGGTGAGTTTATTATCTTCTTGTTTGTGCCTTACAAGATAACTCTTTTTTACAAGCTAACTTGTACAAAAGATAAAGAACCCAAATCTTTGACAGATCCAATAGCTAGACTTTGCTGTAACTATTGTTCTTCAATACATACTAGTGAACTCTCTTTTCTGTATTCTTCACGATTTGGCTCACATGAGTAATATTTGAATTTCTGATAACTTTGCACGCTTGCCATTCAACCACTTAATCAACAGCTTTATTCACTGAGCCTCAACGATCCTCTTTTATAGGCTGAGAGAATAAACCCGTGAATATGTACAGGACCTGATGTTATAGCTTGTCACATGTGAGCCTCAACTGATGTTGACAGCTCACCTTTTTAAGATCCTCATACTGTCACACTTAAAACCTCAAATCTTCGATTTGACTGAACCTCAAACCTCTGACCCAAACCCTAGCAACCATTTATGTTGCACTCCAGTCTACTATACTAGTCTGTACCCAGTCCCTGCTGCAACCTCGTTTCCACCCAGATCTGATGTGCTTCATGCATTGTTGTGTTGGTCCTCGCCTGCAAGTCTAATCCTAGATCCTGAAGCGTTTGCAAGTCTTTTGTTGCCCATGCATGCCTAAGTTGCTTAGCTAAAATCCTTCGCAGTAGTCTGTATCTAGTGGCCTACATGATGCTCCTCATCTGTAGCCGTCTGGTCTCCAGCATCTAATCTAGATTGTAACTACCTACTTTATTTCTAGCCTAAGCACACTAACAACATCATGGTTAATACTTCTAAGTTTTGTTCATCAACTTCTATACAATTTGAGGGATAACACATTTCTATCAATCTTGTATTATTCTGTGATGTGTTATGACATAGAACTAATTTTGCTTAAAACCTATACTAGATTGACTTAGCTTTTTGACAACATCATACAGGGAGAGATTGATGAGACTAACAGGATTTGTAAGATGAGATCTTTGAGATATCATTGTGTAGTCGATTATAGCTTATGATTTCATGTGTCAAAATACCAGATTATGTTTAAGAATATTAACTATTATTAGAATTTGTTTCTCTTGAGTTACAATTCTGTTTGGCCTAGGAAGTACTTTAGAAAGTCAGAGTTTTGAAGTGAAAAAGACGTCGGTTGGAAATCTTGAGTAAATCAGACTCGTTAGTCAGACTTCGGGTTTATCAAAGTTTGAGGCTTGAGATTCAGAGTTCTGATTGAAGACTGGAATAGCTGTTCTTGCTATGATAATGCCTGATGTGTTCCAGTAAGCTTCAGAGTCCAATGAATAGTATATGAAGTTAGATTTCACAGAGTTTAGAGTTTTTTGAGGATTGGTAATTCAGATAGTCACCGACATTTGATGTTGAACAGTGTGAGAGGCATAAAACCGGCTTATGTGAAGTCTATAGCAAGAAGGTTTCAACTGACTTGGAGCAGAGTTCTGATAAAGAATATACTGAGGCCTGGATTTCTTCGACGATAAGTCAACATGATTTCATGAGGCCTATATAAGGCAATACTTGGATACAGTAGAGAGTTAAGAAAGAAACAAAAAAGGATACAGCTTCTACACTTGGCAATTCTACAAAGTTTCCTCTCTCTCTCTCTCTCTCAACATCCGTCAACTTCCTTACTCAAGATTTAAGGTTACGACGCCTTTGTGGACTTTTTTCAGAAGATTCGAATTTCTTCTCTTGCTTTGTGAGTTTTTAATTACTGTTGATTTCTCTAGTTGTGGACAAGTGATCCGTTGTGATGCTTGTTCCTTTTGATTGCGATATTGAGTGATCGGTATTTAGATACGTGGTGATCTAGTTGTTGATAGATACTTGGTTTGCTAAGTGAGCTTGAAAAACTCAGAGGTTGAAGATAAACTAAAACCTAACCATAATCTTTTTATTAGAGTGGATTGCTTTGCTTTGTGCCGTGGGTTTTTACTCCCTGTACGTTTCCCACGTAAATTGTGTATTTCTAATTTTCAATTTTTTGTCTATCCTTGATTCACTTAATACAACATTCGATCGACTCTTGGAGACTTATTTCTTATACATAAGAATCTTGTCGAAATTGTAATTTCTGCTGTGATCGAGTCATGATCACAGAATCAAGATCATGTTATTTTTATGATATCCTATTCAGCTCCTCTCTCTAGGCTATTATTCATCGATTAGATTCACACTTTTAGTAAGTTCTTTGTGTACACTCCATGTGAGTCACATTGCACTATCAGTGCCTTGAACTTTGATAGGAATGTGCAATCTCTCCATTTGTATAGAAATTGATGTAACAAAATTTAGATATATTAGTTATAATATAGTTAGTGTGTTTAGTCTAGAAGTCAAGTAGGTAGTTGCAGTCTAGGTTAGATGCATGTGAGCAGATGGATGTAGATATATCAAGATCGTGCAAACCACCAGATGCAGACTACCACAGAGGACTTTGGATAAACAGCTATTGCATTGATAACCAACAAAAGAACTTGAAGGCTTCAGAATGAAGGACTAAGCTTGCAGACGAGGACCATCATGGCAAGTCATGAACTGAGTCAGATCTGAGTGCAGACAAGAGTTGCAACAGAGACTGGGTGCAGACTAGGATTGCAGTATGGGATGCAGACTAGGATTGTAACAGACACTGGGTGCAGACTAGAAGTTAAAGCAGACTGGATTGCAGCAAAGACGATTGCCAGGGTGGGGTCAGATGTTTGAAGTCAATCAAGGGAAGATTTGAGTTAAAGTAGCAACGGTACAAATTCTGGGGATAGTGGACTGCCAATATTAGGAACGAGATGGTGGGGAACACTAGTGACAAAGTGTCATTCCAGGAACAATACGCTGCCTACTTAGGTTCGTTCCTTGAGCCTTTAAAAGGAAACCGGTGAGGCTTATTGAGAAGTGCTGTTAAAAACAAGGATTGAAAGGCAAAGAGTAAAAAGCAATCAAGACTTTCAGAGATTACTCAAGAAAGCCAAATCGTGAAGATAGAGTTGAAAGTGTCACTAGTCTGCAGAAAAACAAGTCTTGCAGCAGAGTCCATAGTTTGGATTTATGCAAAGCAGCTAGGTTCTTTCTGTTTTGTACAAGTCAGACAACTTGTAAAAAGAAAGTTTCTTGTGAGCTCAAACAAGGAGATAGTGATAATCACCTTTTGGTTGACTACACTGGTCATCAGACTAAGCTCTCGATTATCATTTGATATCGAGTGTCTGAATCAGTATAAATATTGTGTCTGTTTATTGCCTTTAGTGCATTGATATTTAAAATTGCTTCTAACAAATCATCACATTCAAAAAGAGATAAACTCAAAGAGTTATAAATCTCTACTGCAGGCTACCAATTGTCATCTGTAGACTACTTGAATAGTCTACATAGAACAATAATCTGCACAGAATTAGTATTTCATATAAAAATATTATTAAAGTCTAATACAACCTATTCACCCCCCTCTAGGTTGAAACTTGAACCTCACAAACTTATTATGGCTCCTACCTGTTTAAGATCATGGTTTTATCACTTTTCTATTTTGGGTACTAGAATACTGTAATATACCTCATAGAACATGACAAAATCTTCACCCAAACATAGGTGAACCCTCAAGGTATGCTCCTATCTAGTCACACCAGCACAAAAGTATGTCTACGAGTCCATTAAGGTAAATCCAACCTCATACCAAGAAAGGAAAACATGCACTATCAAGGGTCATCAATGAGATTATAGTGCATCAACAAAAGAAAGATCGTTTTTTATTTCAAGGAAAAGAAAAGTTATGAACCATAAACAATTCAAAGGTAGATAAAAATACAATTGATCACTTAAATTGGCTTAAGACCCATTTTCACCGAAGACTTTAGGATAAGATCCTTCTTTAATTTTTTAGTCATGGGATACGCAATATTCAACGAAGAACAAACACAAGTAATCAAAACGACTCCATGGCTCATGAGCTCATTCACATAACCCTATTTGAGCAAAAGTCATCTTTCTTCCACTTAATAGCGAATTCTTCGTTATCACGCTTGCCTTTGATTATCACAATAGATTGAAATTGCCGTGAGCTTCAATCTTTTCAAGGGAAGTTCCAGTAAAAGATCCCTAAGCCACTTAGCTTCATCTTCCGTATTTGTCAAAGCAAAGAACTTGGACTCCATGAATGATTGAGCAATCATGGCTTGCTTATTGAACTTTCAAGAAACCACGACCCTAACGCTCATCCGATTTCGAGCACCAACTTGCATCCTAATATCTTTCGACCATACGAACAATCCAAAGTTGAGTGTTCCCTTAAGATACCTCATTAACCTCTCAATGGCTACCCAATGGGATTTTTTTGGATTGCTTGTAAATCTACTAAGCATTCCCGCGATGAAAGCTATGTCGGGTCTTCTAAACCCCTGTAGCATACATGAGGCTACCAATCATCCTTGAATATTCCATTTGTCTCACGGGCTTTTCGGAATTACTTCAGAGTTTATTGTTGTAGTTATAGAGAACTTGAAGTTCTAACAAGTCAAAGTACCTATACTTCTTCAACATGCTTTCATTGTAGTCAGATTGAGACAAAAAGTTCCTGAATTTTGATCTCACAATCTTGACCCCCAAAATTATATTTACAACTACTCAAAGATCATTCATGCTAAAGTTTGAGAATAAAAATCTCTTCACGAAAAACACTATCTCAAGATCCGATCCAATGATGTGCATGCTATTCACATAAAGGCATATGATGGCCACCTTCTCATCAACCACCTCATAATACTAGCACTTGCCAGATCCATTCACCTTAAAGCCATCCTTATAGACAACTTTCTCGTACTTTTCATGCCACATCTTTGGAGGTTTCTTCAAATCATAGAGCTAGAAAACCTTACCAAACGACACACCTTGTCTTCAATTCCATGTATCACAAAGCCTTCCGTTTTCTTTATGTAAATCTCCTCCATGAGATCACCATTGAGAAAAATGATCTTCACATCCATTTGATGTATGATCATCCCCTTAATCACCATTGACAAGATTTCTTTGATACTTATGCTCCCATTTTGGCATTGCTACTGACCTTGCTTTATACTTATCAATGGTGCCATGTGGTCTCCACTTCTTCTTGAAGATCCACATGCAACTAATCTGTCTAGCATCCAGCGATAGATCGACTAGTTCCCAAGTGTAGAATTTATCTCATCATCAATAGCTTCCTTCCGAAACAAAGCACCCTAAGACCTCATACCCTCATGATAAGTTTGAGGATTCATCTCCATATGGTACGTCATGAAATCATCACTATAGGACATTACATTTCTCATCCACTTAGGCCTCGGCTCACCTTTTATAGGATCGCTTACTTCACTGGTATTGACACTTTCATCTACCAACTCCTCAACCGCTTGAGGAACACTGAGACCGACAGAAGCTTCAACATGAGACTCTTCCTCTCTTGTATTCTCGAGATGATCACAAAGGGACACATGCTTATCCTTAATGAACAACTCTTCAAAGAACACGACTTCTCTTGAATCAATGATAGCATCGCTTTTCAAGCGAAGAAAACCCCTTGTATCACTATCCTCGGTAAAGCCAAGGAATATAAACTATTTCGTCATTGGACCAATCTCAAAAGAAGGGGGATAACCATACCAATGCCCAAATGAAGAAATCTTTGTCTTGAAAAATAGAACACGATTCAATATGAAGTTTGCCATAAATAGTGAATCTCCTCAATAACTCTTAGGGAGTCCTAAAGTGAGCAACATTGAATTTATCATCTCCCTCAAGGTTCGATTCTTTATCTCTGCAACGCCATATTGATTATGGTGAATAAGGAGTCGTAATCTCTGCCACAATCACATGCACCTTGAAGTACTCTGAGGTTACCCTAGAGTTATACGGACCCCCACGGTCACTCCTCAACCTCTTCACGGCATGACCCAATTGCTTCTCAGCACATGCTCTAAACTCCACAAACTCCTCATATGACAAAGCTCTTGAAATCACATATATTAGAGTGAATCAACTCAAGCAACTCGATGTCTCTAGGAACATGATGAAATGTCTTGCGACTATCTTTCCTTGTGCACAAACCTCACACATCCTGGGTTTGTCACCCCACATTTAGATATCAACCCAAACTTGCTCATATCTTTGATCTTTCTATAGCTTGCATAACAATGCCTTTCTATGCCATAACAAAAGAGAATACGCAGAAACTAGAACTTCATTGATGAAAACAATGGAAGGTGCAATCTTATGATAAACATCTCATCCCTCTCATAGGCATATCCATAGAATACATTGTTCACACTCGTCACCGCCTTCACTATGGAAACCAAGGTGCATGCACACATTACATAACTAACTACCACTAATTAGATTGCAAGGACTAGTTGAAATATACTTCAGACCTTTCAAGGTAATAGACCTCTTGGAAGTGAGGTTGAGGATCACATCTCTAATACCTTTCATACTAGCCTTGACACTATTAGTCATAGTGATGGTGTTGCCTCCTTACATAACAACATAAGTGGCTAACATGGAGCGATCCTTACACACATGGCATGGCATCTCGGTATCCAAGAGCTACTCTTTGTCTTCGGATACCCTTACACACATGGCATTGAAACAAAGTCCATTGGAACCGTATTGACAACCCCCTTGTCGTCCTTGTTTTGGTTACTGATCACAAGTTTGCAATCATTTAACATAGTAACCCAAATTGTCATAAAAATAGCACGTAACCTTCTTCTTGAACTCCGATCAATCGACTTTCACATTCATAGGAGCTATCGCCTTCTTCTTCTTTTGGAACTTGAGGTTAAACCTTTTCACCTTCTTGTCGGTACATAAGTAGTTGTCTTTTGCTTCTCCAAAGCCTTCATCTTTTCCCAAACCTCTTCCATAGACCCCTTATCTTTGAAGAACGGTACATTTTCCAAGGCAACATGGTACACCTCAATAAGTTGCATTCTAAATTCCTCGTTGTTCTTTCACGCATCAAAATCCAAGCCATCAAAGCTGTCAAGATTGAAGCCTTCAATTCCTAAAATCATTGCTATCTCCATGAGTAACACCTTAAGCTCCGGCAACACCAAAAAATCGAGATGCAAAGAATTTGGACACAAATGGACTAGACCACTAATTGGAATATACAAACCCTCTACTTGTATAGAAATTAATGAACAAAGCTTAGTAGTATTAGCCATGAGGCTGTTAGTGTGCTTAGGCTGGAAATTAGGTAGGTTGCTGCAGTTTAGGTCAGATGCTGGAGATCAGACAACCACCAATCGAGAGCATTGTGTGGGCCACCAGATACAGACTACTATAGAGCATTTCGACTAAGAAAATAAGACATGGATGGGCAAAAAAAGACCTGTAAATGTTTCATGATCTAGGATTGAACTCACGCATGAGGACCAACACAGCAACGCTTGGATTGCATCAGATCTGGATGTAGACGAGGTTCCAGTAGGGATTGGATGCAGATGAGATCTCAACAAAACTGAGTGTAGATTAAGGTACAGCAAACTAGTGTGCAACAGAGATGATTGCTAAGGTTGGGTCAGAGGTCAGAGGTTCAATCAAATCAAAGATTTGAGGTGGAGAGTGTGACAATACGAAGATCTGAAAAAGGTGAGTTGTCAACATTAGTTGAGGTTCACATGTGATCAACTATCATACCAGATCCTGTACACAATTCATGGATTCATTCCCTCATTCTATAAAAGGGGAATGAAGAAGCTCAGTGAAGCATTTGGATGTGAGTTTGAAAACATACAATAGTGTACAAAAACAATCCAAGATTCAAAGCTACTCAACTGAGCTGAACTGAGAAAGAAACAGGAAGAGGGTTCACTAGTCTACACTGAAGAAAGAAGCTGTAGCAGAGTCCAGTGAAGGATTTGTGCAAGGATTTAGATTCTTAGCATTTGGACAAGTAAGCTAACTTGTAAAAGGGATTGTCTTGTAAGCCATAAAAAAGAAGTTAGTGAACTCACCTCTTGCATTGACTAAATTGGTCACCAAGGGAAGATTGAACTAATCTATTGATTATCAGTTGATAACCAGTGTCTGAACAAGTATAAATTTTGAGTTTTTTACTTTCTTTCTTTGCTGTGTGCTTTTAGAACTGTTAGATATTGATCATCACCACAAAACAGAGACAAACTCACACAGTTTGAGTCTCTGTTGCACACCACCTTAGTAGTCTGCAAAGAACATCAGTGGTTGAAATAAACAAATCTACTGTGTTGCACTGATAAACTTTAAGTCAATCTATTCACCCCCCTCTAGGTTGAACCTGTGGTACAAACAACTGGTATCGGAGCCAACTTTCCAGACCTAACAGTTTTGGAATGAAAAGGTCATATCTTTTGATTTATATCTACAAGTTACTAATAGTTTATTTTGTGAAGAAATGTTGTCTCCTCGAAAGCTACCCAAATGCCCCAACAGCGGAGAGCCACCAGCATGTTCAATCCACAAGTTTAATCACTGGAAGGTAAGGATGGTTGCACACTTGGATTCAATAGATGAAAGAATGCATGACGTCATTACTGATGGACCATATATACCAAAGCTGCCAGATCCAATTGATGCAGGCAACGAAATGAACAAGCCCAAATCTCTTTGGACAAGAGAGGATTGGGATTTTGTACTAGTAGATAGAAGGGTAAGGAATCAAATATTCAAATCTCTTTATGATGACATGTTTGAGATAGTGGTTCATACAACCACTACAAAGAAAGCATGAGATGCTTTACTACACTTGAATAATTGAACTGAGGGAAAACAAAAAGGATGTCCTAATGCAGCAGTATGAGAACCTAACCAGCTTTTATAAGAGGTTCAATGTACTCATCAACAATCTCAAAACTTTAGGAAAAACTTTTGATATTAAGGAAGTCAATATGTAGTTCATGAGATCACTTGGTGAGGCTTGGGGCATAAATACCACAACAATAAGGGAGTCGAGAGATCTTGCCAAGATATCCCTAGCTCAACTATATGGTATGCAACATAAATACAACTTGGAAGTTGAGCAAAAGAGACAAATTGATGAGGCTATGAAGAAAACTCTAGCCTTCAAGGCTTAAGAGGAGAAAACGAGTGATACCTCGTTTGTAAGTGAACAAGTAATATCAGAAAAACTTGCACTGATGGGCAAGAAGTTCAGAAAATTTTCAAAAAGAAAAATATAAGGAAGGTTCTCTCCACAAAAGCCAAAGAAATAGAGAAATAAGTCTGCTATAACTGCGGAAAGGCAAGACACTTTGCTGCACAATGTAGACGACCCACACATGAATCGTCTGCACAGAGGAACAAAAAGGAATATAGAAAAGGAAACCCTGGAAGAAAGGAAAAGAGAAAAGCCTATGCTGCTAAGAGTTGGAGTGAGACAGACTCTGATGATGAAGAAACGATCTCAAATGCTCACCTCTGTCTAATGGCAAAAAATGAAGAAAAGCAATAGGTATTTGATTTCTAACTCAGATGCCACTCTAGAGGAATTGAAGGAAGCACTTCAAGAAACCTCTGAAAGCTTTATTTCCCTCTCACGAAAAAATAAAGAGAATCGCAAGCTGATTGCAAATCTCAAATAGAAATACAATCTAGCATATAAAGAGATCAACAACAACCTAGCCATGGCTCAAGATGAGCTAAAGAAATTAGATGAAAAGATAAAGCTTCTCAATGCAGTAGTGGAGATACTCACATTTAGAAATGCTGATCTTCAAAAACAGGTAGATACATAGAATGGAAAGACCCTAAATTTGTAGAAAGTGCTTAACATGGGTCAATCCTTACATGATAAAGTCGTCTTAGGTTACAAGGATTGGTAGAATAATCTTTCAAATTTAAAGGTGAATAATAATGTCACCACCAGTCAAAAAAAGGCAAAGAGAAACCTCTGCAAAAGTCTTGCAGAAAGGTAATGCCTCTACTGCACAAGAAGTACAGAAGAGTAAACCCTCTACTACACAAAGCGTTAAATCTTTGAGAAGAGCATCATCACGAGTTAGTATAAAACACCACAAGGTGCAAAAGGTATGGAATCATAGGATTGAAGCGAAAAAAGTCCATATAGACCTCAATATGCACCAAACTACTCAGTATGAAACAAAACTTCCAGTACTGCATGGAGAAAACTATATCTGAAGCCCGTCTGCACTTACATAATGCAGCAAGAATGGTGGAGAAACATTAGCAAACCACCAAGGACAACAAGACCAAGGGTCTACTGCTATATTTGTGGCAAACCTGGTCACATGTCATTCGAATTTTGGAATTCACACAAAAAAATAATTCAAGTGTGGATTCCAAAGAATAACAAGGACCTATATGAGTAGGTACCATGTACAAGCTTTCATTATTCAATTGCAGAAATAACAGGATGGAACATGGTATCTGTATAGTGGATATTCTGTACATATGATAGGGAACAAAAGCATTCTTAAGGATTACAGAAAGGAACAGGGAACCCTAGTCATCTTTGTAGGAGGCAAAATAGGTAAAACTAAAGGTTATGGAACCTTGGTACATGTTCTTTAATCTTTAGAGATGTAGCTTATGTCAAAGGTTTAGAACATAACCTACTCTGATTCATGCCAAGTAAGAGGCAAAGTCATACAAGAAGTCAAACTAGTAGGAACCAGAAAAATAAATATTTATCCAGTATTTTTTAGCTCATTACAGTCTGAAACAATAACATGTTTATATAAGAAAGGTGCTGAGGACACAAACTGACTATGGCATGAGAGATTAGCTCACTTAATTTCAAAATTATAGCCAGACTATACTCAAAAAATCTAGTAAGAGGTTTTGCTCAAATAAAATTTAGAAAAGATAAGTTGTGTAGACCATGCCAAGAAGGAAAACAGACCAGAGCAAGTTTTAAACCTCTAAACTCATCAGAATCATGTAGAATTCTGAAGCTGTTGCATATGGATCTTTTTGGTCCAATAGAGATAGAAAGCTTAAATAGAAAGAAATATACCATGGTTGTAGTAGATGATTATTCAAGATATATATGGGTAATGTTCTTGCACAAAAAGAGTGAAACTTGCAATTTACTAACTAGATTCCTAAAGCATGTTCAAAAAGAGAAAGACATTAAAGTAATCACGATCAGAAGTGATCATTGTACTGAATTTCACCAACTAGAAATAGATGTTTACTATAATAATCATGAGATAAAACATACTTTCTCAACATCTAGAACACCTCAACAAAATGGTGTAGTAGAAATGAAAAATAGGACACTTATGAAAGCAAATAGGACAATGCTTGCTAATGCAAACTTACCAAAAAGCTTCTGGATAAAAGCAGTAAACATTGCATGCTATATTCAAAATAGATGCATTATGCATAAGTTGCACAAGAAGACTCCCTATGAATTATGGAAAGGAAAGACACCAAGTGTCAAATACTTTCATGTCTTTGGATGGAAATGTTATGTACATAACAATGATAGAAGTCATCTAGGGAATTTTGATCCTAAGACAGACAAGGGAACCTTCTTCGGATATTCCACAACTAGCCAGGCCTATAGGGTATATAATATAAAAAAACAGGCAGTTGAGGAGTCAGTTCCTATTTCCTTTGATGAATCTGAAATATCCATGCATGATGCTAATGTCCTTGACGAGGAACATACATACATAGATGATCAACAGGATGCAGACGAAAGTCCTGAAGCTACAGAAAAGGAAAAAACGTCTGTACACACTAATGGGAACTACAATGTAGCAGAGCTAGAGCAACCTATGATGCAACAACAATTGAAGAACAAGACAAAAGAAGATGGATCAAGACATACACACATGATGACATCATTGGAGATAAGGATGCACCTTTGCAGACTAGAAGAGCAACAACCAGAGAGTGCTTGTCTGCATGTTTCATTTTAGAAATGGAACCAAAGATACAAATGAAGCATTAAGTGATCCAAAGTGGATAGATGTCATGCAAGAAGAACTAAGTGAGTTTCAAAGAAATAAAGTATGGTATCTGGTACCAAGACCCAAAAATTATCCTGTAGTTAGCTTCAAGTGGCTATTCAGGAAGAAAACTAATGAAAATAGAACAATCATCAGAAATAAAGCTAGGCTAGTTTCAAAAGGTTACTCATTAGAAAAGGGAATCGATTTTGTTGAGACCTTTGTGCCTGTTGCATGATTGGAAGCTATAAGGATGTTCTTTGCCTATGCTGCATGTCAAGGATTCAAAATCTATCAGATGGATGTGAATAGTGACTTCCTAAATGGAAAGCTTCAAGAGGAGGTGAATAACCTCTTAATTTTGAAGACTTTGAACATCCAAGTCATGTTTATAGGTTAGACAAGGCATTATATGGATTGAAACAAGCTCCAAGGGCATGGTATGAAACTCTCTCAACTTTTCTGTTTAAAAATAATTTTAAGAGAGGAAATATAGACACCACCTTATTTCTTAAGAAACATAAGGAGCATATACAGTTAGTGTAAATCTATGTTGATGACATTATATTTGGTTGCATTAATAATAAACTATGTGAGAGATTTGTCGTACTAATGAAATCCAAATTTTAGATGAGTTTAATTAGAGAATTGAAATACTTTCTAGGACTTCAAGTACAACAGTTAGGAAGTGGAATTTTCGTAAATCAATCCAAGTGCCAAAAGAACACATTTAAAAAGTATGGATTAGAAAATACAAGTCACATGAGGGCTCCCATGAGTACTGTAATAAAAATTGATAAGGATGTGAGTGAAAAAAGAAATAAGCCAAACAATGTATATAGGAATAATAGGCTCACTGCTATACCTTACTTCAAACAGACCAGACATCCAGTACTCAGTTTACTTGTGTGCTAGGTATCAATCTGATCCCAAAGAATCCCATTACACAACAATGAAGAGAATCCTGAGATATCTCAAAGGAACTCCAAATCTGGGTATATGGTATCCTAGGGAATTAAATTTTACACTAACAGACTATTCAGATGCAGAGTTTGTAGGTTGTAGAGTTGACAGTAAAAGCACAAGTGGATGCATATTTACATGATGCTGTGTTACACAAGTACTTTAGATAAGGTCATAACTTGTCGACTATGATATGACATTTCAATTCACATTCACAATTCAAAAAATATCTCAATTTCACTGAAAAATGACCAACAATTCAAAATGTTCAAATTCAGAAAATAGAGGCCAACAAGAAGAAAAGACCCACTGAACCTTAAATCTTATTCAGTGGAGTTCTGTAAGTCAAGGACTCAATACTCAATACTCAAGACTAGAAGACACAGACATACACAACTACAACACATTGAATTTGTGCACACTCTAAAAGTGGAGGGCAAATTGAAAAGGCTAGTAGATAAACATGTCAGGGTAGTACTATTGGAGATCTATGATTATCTCTCAAAGCCAACCATTGGGAGAACATAGCCATCAGAAGGCGATGACGGTGATGATGATTTTCCACACATAGAAGGCCATGATAAGGATGATGATATCATTGATCAGATAACAGAAGAAGGGGTCCAAGAGAAATCAATAGTAGAACCATCTACTGTAGAAGAACCAGCGACAAAGTCACCTGTAGCCAAGTCCCTAGAAGTAGAGTCACATGTAGCGGAATCCCCAGCTATAGAGTCACCTATAGTGGAGTTCCCAACAGCAAAGCTCACTCCCTCGGAAGAACTAGCAGAGCAAGAGGACTCAGAAGCAACAGAGGCATCACTAGTAAGTGATGCAATAGAGGATACAACATAAAACGTCACTGTAGACTACATGTCTATCACGAATCAAACAGAATTCACACAAGTTATAACACTTGACTTCACTCCTACTTAGATAGATGAAATCGTCATAGTGAAAGATGAATCTGTGGAAACAAAGCAATCACCAGCAAAAGAGCAGACTGTAGTAGACAATGTTATCAAAGGAGTCACTCTTGAGGAAATCAACCAACACCTGATGAGTAACACTCCCTCTAGCAAGTAGAGCCAAAGCCAAATAAACATCGAGTTAGGCAACTGGATTAGAAATTTTACAACATGCATCAATGGACAAGGGATACATTCAAGAAACTCGTCAGCAGTCTACAACTAGTTGCAAATGAATTGGAAGCCGAGAAGGCCACCAGGACAAAATTCTTTGAAGACTTCCAAGAAACTGTCTCCAACATGGTTGAAGGGCTTGTAGATCAAATATAATGAGATAATGCCATAAATCTTTAGCAGTAGAGGCTCAACACTTCTAACCTGAATAAGTAGAGAGGACAACATTCTGGTGATCTGTGTAAATTTCAAGCATCCTTGCAAGCCACTCAACATTTGTTTTCAAAGCACATCCGCAATAATTACACGAGGCTTAGATTGCTAGAAAACAAGCATCAACTGAAAACTATCAAAGGCATAATTTCTCAACAGACCACCACCTCTGAACTCAGAGCCTTGAGAAAAACAATCGAAGCCCTCATATCTGCACTTAATGCTAACAAAAAGGGAGAGAAGATAGCAAAGAAAAGAAAAGAGGAAGGCTTCCTGAGCAAAGGGCAACAGAGAAAGCTACAGCCAAGGACAAGACAGTAGAGGACAAAACTACAAAAAACCTCAAAAGAAGATCAACAGCTTCATGAGAGGGAGAAAGGTCTGCAAAATGGCAAAAGACTCAAGGGGAGAAGACATCAAGCAACAGGACTCAGGGGGAGCAGGTTCACACAGAAAGAAAAGAACACCGTAGAACATATAAGGACCAGCCTCAGAAGTGCAGCAAAGCAAGTGAGCATCATAGGTAAAACGTAATTCTCTCAGCTGCATATTAGTCTTAGATTAAGTTTTTTTTTATCAAACAATGTAATTTAGTTAGTTAGCTTGTTGTTTTTCTTAGGAGTTTTGTTAGCATCAATTTAGGAGGATATTGATAAGAATGTGCAATCCCTCTACTTGTATAGAAATTAATGAACAAAACTTAGAAGTATTAACCATGATGTTATTAATATGCTTATGCTAGAAATTAGGTAGGTAGCTATAGTCTAGGTCAGATGCTGGAGAACAGATGACCACATATGGAGAGCATTATGTGGGCAATCAGATATAGACTACTAAGGATTTTGGCTAAGCAACTAAGACCTGCATAGGCAACAAAAGACCTGCAAATGCTTCAGGATCTAGGATTGAACTTCAGAACTAGGCAAACACAGCAATGCATTAATTGTATTAGATCTAGTTATAAATGAGGTCTCAACAATACTGAGTACAGACTATGGTATAACAGACTGGTGTACAACAGAGATGGTTGCTCAGGTCGGTATTATCTCCAAGATTCAGCCTAGAGAGGGGTGAATAGGTTAATTCAAATATTTGAATTTATGCAGCTGCGGATTTAACTTCTTTGTAGTTAAATTTTCTATGGAGACTACTTGGGTAATCTACAGTAGAGACTCAGTAGTCTACAACAGAGACTTCAAAATTTATAAGTTTATCTCTGTTTGGCTATGCTGATCAGTTTCTAAGAGTTCTAAAATGAAACCAAGTAAAGAACACAATATTTATACAGGTTCAAACACTCGTTATCAATTGATAAATGATAGCTTATTCTTGTCTTCCCTTGGTGACTAGTTTAGTCAAGTCAAGAGGTGAGTTCACTATCTTCTTATTTGTGACTTACAAGATAAACTCTTTGTACAAGTTAGCTAACTTGTACAAAAGATGAAGAACCCATATCTTTGCATAGATGCACTCAACTAGATTCTGTTGTAAGTTTTGTTCTTCTCTGTAGACTAGTGAACTCTTCTTCAATGTTCTTCACGATTCAGCTCACTTGAGTAATCTTTGAATCTCGGATTGTTTTCGCACACTTTCTTTTCAATCACTCGTTCAACAGTCTTACTCTTTGAGCTTCAATGATCCCTTTTTATAGGATCAGGGAATAAAATCATGACTTTGCAGAGTATCTGATATGACACCTTGTCATATGTGTTCCCCAACTAATGTTGACAACTCACCTAATTTAGATTCTCGTATTGTCACATTCTGTACCCCAAATCTTCGTTGGATTGTCTTAAGACTTTTGACCCAACCACCAGTAACCATATCTGGTGTGCTCAGTCTACTGTACCTTAGTCTGCATTCAGTACCGTGAGACCTCGTCTACACCAGTCCCTTCTACAATCTCGTCTATATCAAGATTTGCTGTACTTCATGCATTCTGTGTTGGTCCTCGTCTACAAGCCCAGTCCTAGATCCTGAAGCATTTGTAGTTCTTTTGTTTCCCATGCATGCATTAGCTGCTTAGCCAAAATCCTTTATAGTAGTCTATATCTGGTGGCTCACAGAATGCTCCTCATCTACAGCCGTCTACTCTCCATCATCCGACCGAGACTACAACTACCTACTTGATTTCTAGCCTAAGCATACTAACAACATCATGGATAATACTTCTTAGTTTTGTTCATCAAATTCTATAAAATTGGTGGGATTGCACATTTTTATCAATCTCCCTCTAAATTGATGCTAACAAAACTCCTAAGTAAAACAACAAGCTAACTACTTTACATATAACTTTAATACAATGTTTTTGAAATAAACTTGACATAAAAGAGCAGTCAAGAAACTTATCTTTACCTATGATGCTCTTTTCCTTTGCTGTACTGATGTTGATGTTCTTCTACTGTTCCTCTACTGCACTTATTAGGTTGTTCCTTTGATTCTCTATGATATCTTCTTCTTTCTTCATAGGACTGTCCCCCTTGAATTCTATGTCTTGAGTTCTGATCTTGTTGATGCTTAGATCTTTTTTTAAACCTTTCTCCTTCTGCTTCAACTATATCTCTTCATTTCTGATAGTCTATAAAGCCCTTTGTTGTAGACTTTTCCCCTTGGACTCCAGAGCTGGAGTCCTCTTCTCTGTTGCAGTTTTCTTTGCCTTTTTCTCACCCTTTTTGTTAGCATTGAGGGAAGTTATGAGGGCTTCAATAGCAATTCGCATTGTTCTTAGTTCAGAGGAGGTGTTCTACTGAGCAATTGTTGCCTTGGCTGTTTATATTTGAAGTTTATTTTCCAATAGTCCTAGTCTTGTGTCATTATTGGAGATGTGTTCAGTGAGCTACTATTGAGTGGTCTGTATGGTTTTTTGAATTTTCAGTAGATTCGCAAAGTGTTGTCCCTTGACTTTGTTGAGATTTGATAAGCTGATTCAGTATTATTGAAGGTTCATGGCATTGGCTCTTTGCATTTAGTTGATGAGTCTTGCTATCAAGTTGTTGAGTGTCGTGTAAAAGTCTTTAAAGCTTTTGGTTCGTATTTGCTTTTTAGCTTCCAAGTCTTCTGCACTCATGAAATGCCTCCCTTGTCCATACATGCATGTCATAGACTTCTTGATCCAGTTGGCGAAGTCTGTATTCAACTATAGTTTCTGAATAAGAGGATTCGTGATGTGTAGACTAGGCCCTCTCTGCTATTGTTTTTGTAGTAGATTATGGTACGTCCTGTACTAAAATGATTTGGACTCCATTAAGAGGTTGCTTCAGTTCTCTGGCTGATGCTGTTTGAGGTGTTATCTGTGTGTCAAATGTGCCAAAATAGAGCAGATCTTATGCCAATCCTACAGATGGTGGATTTGCCTCTGTTTATACCATTCCAAATGAGCAAGGTGTTGAGAACATGATGTTGAATGGAATTGGTTCTTTCTAGGGAGTGTCACTTATCCATTGTTGAATGTCTTTAAGTGTGATTCCCTTGGATTCCTCTTCTGCTATAATTATTTCTTTTGTTTATGTAGAGGTGAGATCAAGAATAGTGACTTGTGTGAATTCTCCTGTGAGTTGCACTGGAGTGGCCTTAACTATATCCTTAGCTTCTTCAGTTAAAAGGTCTACAGTGGATGGTTCTGCTGATTGACCCACAACTGCATATGGTTCAGCTGTGTGTTCCTCAGCGGCAGGTGATGCGGTTCTCTCTTCCTCGACTGCTGGTGACTCTGCTATAGGTTCCTTTGTAGATGACTCAGCTGCAGAAGGCTCAACTGCTGGGAGCTTGGCTGTTGCCTCTCCTGTTGTTGTTTGTTCTTGAATTCCCTTCTTCAACAACTTCATCATTAATATCATCGTCGTCGTCATGAGTTTCTGAGGGTGGTTGATTTTCATCACCATCATCTCTTAATGGTTGCGTTCTTCCAATGGTTGGTCAAGAGAGATAGTCATAGATCTCCTGAGTTGTAGCTCTGACATGTTTATCTATTAGTCTCTTCAGTTTAGTCTCTACTTCAGGAGTATGCACAAATTCGTTGTGCTTTAGTTATGCTTGTTTGTGTCTCCTTATCTTCAGTGTTGAGTCTTTGACTTCAAGTGCTCCATTTAACAAGATATATGCTTCTGTGGGTCTTTTCGTCTTGTTGGCCTCCTTCTTTTGAATTTGAACCAATTGATTGATTTCTGCTTCTGTCATATCATCAATTATTCTAATCTCTATCTTCAACCGATCTGGATTTATTTTGTATAATGTGGTTGGTCCTGATGGAATCAACTTTGGCCTAGCAGTCCTTGATGTTCTCCTAATTAGAAGTTTATCCTGCCTAATAAACTCGTGAATCATTTGTTCTTTTTGTGCCTTCTTTTGCATCTCTTCCTGTTGTGATTTTCCTAGCAGGTTGTAGGTTCTGGTCTTGTATCTTTGAATCCTTTGTTGTATGGTTTGAACAGTCTGTAACGTTATATGGTGACTTGAGATGGTCCAGTCTGCAATGCTCTAAGATTGGCTTCTATAGCCTCTATCTCCTTCCTCATATATCCTTGTGCACCAAGCTCCTCTCAGAGTTGAGCTTGTGGTCCTTCCCTAATTTCTTGATAATTTCTTTGAGCTTCCAAGATTAGGCTTCGAAAGTTTTCGTCTACGTCAGCTTTCAGATACTTCAGTGCCACTTTGTAGTCGGGTGGTCTGATATGGTCTCCTCGTCTGAGGTCAGCAAGATCAGTTTTCTTCTTGTTTCCTTTGGATGCTTCATCTTGACTGGTTGTGCTTTGCTGATTGGTACTTTGTTGACCTTCTTCATTGCTATAGTGGTCTGCAGTGCTGTACTTTTTGGAGGGTGGTTTGCAGCTTTTGCACTGATCTGTATAGCTACAATCTTCTTTGTGAAACCGATAGGCTGCTTGCCTATCTTTCTCAAGTCTATCTGTTTGGCCATTATAAATGGCCTCCCTTCCTTATCCGATTGTTTCAACTTCCCTTTGAGAATAATGCTGATCACTCTTCTAAACAAAGCCTGCTTTGCAGCTACGGGCTTCGTGAGCTGATACATGAGCAATTTTGTCTTGTTTACTTTGTGTTTTAGGAGAATCGCACACATGATGTCTTGTTGATCAGCTGTGATCTGAACATTGGAGGATTCTCTGAACATAATTACTTTCTTGACAATATCTGCGAGCAACTTGTTCTTCTTATCATTGTTCTGATTCCTTCTTTCTGTCTATCTATGCTCAATATGGCAAACCTTCTTTTTGCTACCACGAAAGGTGAAATGATTATCGATCCTTTATTTGGGACTTTGAAGTATTGTCCAAAGTCGTCTGCACCTATGAAGATCCCAATGTTCTTTGTTGTTGAGTAGGTGATCATTTGAAGGTTGTCTGCAAGTTTTAAATTTTTGATGAAGCTCTATACTTCTTCATCGTAGATCCTGCTGGTTCTATCACAAAAGAACTTGAGCTCAACTTCTTGAATCACTCGGCTATCTCCTTTACTTCTTCAGATTTGTTCCTTAAGGTTTCGAAGTCAAACACAACTTCGATTTGCACCTCCATTTTCTTTATTAGACTGCGTTTCTCGTGAGACTAGAGGCCCTTTTGGGGAGTGTTTGACGATGTGTTGGCCATTTTTCGAAAACATCAAGAGAATTTTTTGGATTAAGAGATTGAATTTTTTTGCAAAATTATGGTTTGCAGTTTTAGAGAGAGAGAGTGAGAGAGTTTTAGAGAGTGAGTGAGAGAGAGTGAAGTGATTTTTCTAATAAAAAAATATTTCCCTTGCCATAAATATCTAGCCGTTACGCAGCATCAGCAATTGATTTGATTGTTGCGTGATTTTAGGCAAACTATTTTGTAATATTTTATTCTTTCCAAAAATAGATATGGAGTAGAGCAATACTATCTCTAGTTTGCATTCCTCATGTGCAGCAAGTAATAGAGTAGATAATGTTAGTCTACATATCATAAAAATAATGGTAGTCTATATTCTACATGTGCAGTAGAGCATTTTGACCAATTCATTGTTTTAAAAAAAAAAGTATACCCAATTCACTACGAAATTGAGTAAATTTTCTCTCATCGAGAGGCGTTTTAAAAATGTCTACAATTTGTTTTTCTGTTGAATATATTCTAATTTAATGTGATTTTTTTGTCATGATCTCTGATAAAGTAATATTTGACATCAATATGCTTGGTTCTTACATGAAAAACTGAATTTTTTGAAATTACCATTGCAGACGTGTTGTCACAAAATATTGAGGTTTTAGAGAATATCATACCATAGTATGCAGGTTGTGACTTATTCATAGTATTTGTGCAGCACAGCTTCCTGCAACTATGTATTCTGCTCCTACAGTAGAGGGTGATACAGTGATCTGCTTCTTGTTAAACCATGAGAGCAATTTAGCACCAAGGAATTAACATGATCCACTAGTGCTTTTTCTATGAACTCTATAACCTGCAAAGTCTATATCTCAAAAACCTGTTAGTGTAAAATTTGATTCCCTAGGATACCATACACAAAGGTTTCGGAATTCCCTTGAGATATCTGAAGATCCTCTTTACCGCAGTGTAATGAGATTCTTCGGGATCAGATTGATACCTTGTATAAACGCAGACCGAGTATTGGATGTCTGGTCTGCTTCCAGTAAGATATAATAATGAGTCTATTATTCCTTTATACATAATTTAACTAATTTTCTTTCCACTTTCATCTTTGTCTATTTTTATTGATGTACTCATAGGGGTTTTCATGTGACTTGTATTATCTAATCCATTTTTTTAAATTGTGTTCTTCAGGTACTTAGATTGATTCAAAAAGATCCCATTTTCTAATTGTTGTATTTATAGTCCTAGAATGTATTTTAATTCCCCATTAAACTCATTTGAAATTTTGTTTCATTAATTCTGCAAATCGCTGACAAAGTTTATTATTAGTGCAACAAAATATAATGTTGACAACATAAATTTGCACTAACAATATGTGTTCTTTATGCTTTTTGAGGAACAAAGTGGTGTCGACCTTTCTTCTCTAAAATTTATTTTCACATAGGAAGGTTGAAAGAGTTTCATACCATACCCTTGGTGCTTCCTTTAGTCCATATAGTACCTTATCTAACCTGTAAACATGTTATGGATGTTCAAAGTGTTCAAAACCAGGAGGTTGTTCAACATATACTTCCTCTTATAGCTTTCCGTTCAGGAAGGCACTCTTTACATCCATCTGATAGACTTTGAATCCTTGATATGCAGTATAGGCAAGAAACATCCTTATGGCTTCCAGTCTTGCAACAGGGGCAAAGACCTCATCAAAATCTATTCCTCTTCTTGTGAGTATCTTTTTGCAACTAATCTAGCTTAGTTTTTTTATGACTATTTCATTTTCAACAGTTTTGTTTCTAAATACCCACTTGCAGCCAACAACTGGATAATTTCTAGGTCTTCGTGTTAGATACCATAGTTTACTTCTTTGGAACTCATTTAGTTCCTCTTGTATGGCATCTACCTAGTTTTGATAACTCAAGACTTCACTTCTTATCTTTGGTTCTACTTCTGATATGAAGCAGACAGACATGCATTCTCTTGTTGTTATCCTTTTAGTCTGGACAGGTGCATCTTTATCTCCAATGATATCTTCTTGTGGGCGTGCCTTGATCTATCTTCTCTTGCCTTGTTCATTAGTTGTTTGCTCCCGTTGTAGTTGAGAGATTGTATTTTCTATCTCTGCTGCATTGTCATTCTGTACAGGCGACTCTTTCTTGTCTGTAATTTCAATGTCCTTATCTGCATCCTTTTCATCATCTATACATGCACATTCCTCATCAAAGACCTTAGCATCTCGTATGGATGTTTCTGATTCATCAAAAGATACATGTATTGACTCCTCAACCGTTTGTGTTCTTTTATTATACACTCTAAAGGCCTTACTAGTTGTGGAGTATCATAAGAAGGTTCCCTCGTTTGTCTTAGGATCAAATTTTCCTAGATAGCTTTTGTCATTGTTATGTATATAGCATTTACATTCAAAAACATGAAAGTATTTGACACTTGATATCTTTTCTTTTCATAATTCATATGGAGTCATTTTATGAAGTTTGTGTATAATGCATCTATTTTGAGTGTAGCATGTTGTGTTTACTTTTTCTCCCCAAAAGCTTTTAGGCAAGTTTACATCAGCAAGCATTGTCCTAGCTACTTCTATAAGTGTCCTATTTTTCATTTCTCCTACACCATTTTGTTAAGATGTTCTTAGTGCTGAGAAATTGTGTTTTATTCCATGATCATTACAGCAGGTATCTACTCCGGTTTGATCAAATTTAGTATCATGATCACTTTTAATTATAATTACCTCAATCCATATTTTATTTTAAACTTGTCCTGGAAATCTAGTTAGTAGACTGTAAGTTTCATTCTTTTTATTTACGAACATTACCCATGTATATCTTGAGAATGCATCTACTATAAGTAGAGTTATTTCTTTCTACTTAAGCTTTCTACCTTTACTGATCCAAATGGATCCATATGTAATAATTACAGAATCCTATTTGATTCTAATCCTTTGACATAAGTTATATCTCAAAAGATTAAGGAACCTCTACCAAGGGTTCCATAACCTTTAGTTGCACCTACTTTTCCTCCTCCAAAAAATTACGAGAGATCCTTGTGCCTTTCTGTAGTCCTCAACGGTGGATTTGTTTTCTATCATGAATCTTGAGCATCCATTGTCAAGATACCATATTCCTCTCTGTTTTCCTATATTAAAACATAAAGAGCTCGTACTTGTTATCCACTCATATAGGTCCTCATTTGTTAGTCTTTGGAATCCACACTTGAATTATTTTCTTGTAGGAATTTCAACATTCAAAGGACTTCTGGCCAAGTTTACCACAACTATAACAATGGACCTTTGGTCTTATAGTTCTAAGTGGTTTGCTTAGGTTCTTCCACCTTGTCTGATGTATTTGACATCAACAGGTGTTCCTCAAGTGTGGCTTTCTCCATGTTGTTTTGGAGATGTTGTTCCACACTGAGTAATTAGGTATACTGAGCTTCATAAGGCCTTTCATTGAATCTTTTCTTAGGATTTCTAGCCTTCTACATCTTATGGTATTTTACATCACCTCATTCTAACTCCTCCAGCCCTTCTGGATTTGAACAGTAGAGATCTTACTTTTTTTTTTGTAGTAGAGATCTCTGTTGGAGACTAATCTTACCTTTTTGTACTCACTGTGTAGTGGAGCTTTTACTCTTCTACACAACTTGTGCACCAGACTTTTGCTCTTATGTGCACCTAGTGCAGTAGAGGTATTCCCTTTCTGTAGAATATTTACAGTAGTCTGCTCTACTTTTTTTCTTATTGATAATGACCTTTTCATTTGCTTTACTATTCAATCAATCATTAGATCCTAACTCTGTTTTATCATGGAAGGATTGACTCGTATAGAGTATTTTTTGCAAACACAGAGTCTTTTCGTTTCATGCATCTATCTACTTCTGAAGCTGAGTGTTTCTCAATGTAAGTGTTTTCACTACTGCATTGAGAAGTTTCATCTTTTCATTTATTTTCTTTAGTTCATCTTCATCTTGAGCTTTGATTAGACTACTATTTTTCTCTTTACATGTTAGATTGCATTTCTCTTTGAGATTTACAATATGCTCAAGATTTTCTTTATTTTCCCTTGAAATGAAAATAAAGGTTTAAGAGGTTTCTTGATGTGTTTCCTTTTCATTTGTTTATGGTAGAGGGTGTAATACATTTTACTAACATAATCTCTAAACACCCATTTTGCTTATATTCCCTCCAAACTCAAATATCAAAACTTTAGGGCATTCGTTTAGATCAAAATATTGATTTCACTAGGCCTTGAAAATATATGTGAATATATGTAGATAAGATTTGTAACTTTAGGTCTATGTTGGAAACATTTTTTCAAACATTCAAAACCATATATTTTGAAGAAAATCGACTCGATAAAAATCTTTCAAAACTCCAACAGTATTAAGGAAATACGTCGTGAAAGAGAGTCCTTTGTAGATAAGATTATAAGAAAGTCTTCAATAGGTAATGCTGGTGATCATTCTATGGGAAAGATGTCATACTACCTGACATTTAAATACTTAAATCAAGGGGCACGTACGCGAAAAGAGATAGAGAGGGGGATGAGACTCTATATTAAACAGTCAAAATATATGATCTTTAGATGATCATTTTAGATATCATTCACAACTCGCAAATGAGTGAGAATACTTTCTCTTCTCCCTCAAAGTGCTTTCTTTTCTTAGTCAATCAGCGATGGGATAGGTTGTGCAACAAAAGAACAGTCGTCTTACTTCGATTAGTTACATTACATCCATGACCCTCGATCTTATCTCTCTGCCATCAATTGCTAAAAATAAAAGTAAAAAAATTCTCTCAATTAGTTACAAATATTTATTAAAAAGAAAAAAAATAATGTTCATTGTAATGAAATTTTAGTGATAAAAAGCTTGTCTCATTTGTTTCAAGACACGAAGAGAGAAATTTATTGATTTCTTGGATGCATCGAGACTGACGCGTCTTGAATTCATAACTTTCAAATTGACTAATTTTTTTAGTTTTACTGTTTGATAAAATAAAGACATTTTGGTTTATCAAAAAACAAAAACGATACTTTGGTGATGTTTTTTGTTTGTTTTGCTTGATAAAATAAAGACATTTTGGTTTATCAAAAAAAAAAAAAAAAAACGATACTTTGGTGCTGTTTTTTTGTTTGTTTTGAGTTGACATAGCAGATGGGAAAAAGAACATATCGTTCACTTGAAAATTTCGGAATTTTATTCCAAAGGAACTTAGAGCTTACAGAACCCCCAATGGTATATATATCCTCTAAGGCTCGAAAAAATGGCATGAAAAACATTTCCCAAAGAGCCTCAATAAATTGTAAGGTTCAATTTATTATATGCACTTAATAATATAGGCTCAAAAGATGAGAATTTGGTGAAAATATGAAGAAAAAAAAAAAAAAAGGAAGAGGAGTTTCAATTGAAGAATCTTCACATTTAATGGGTAATTTTTTAAACCGCAACGGTTGAATTTTCTTACTCAATCTCTATGTACGTATTTTTACAATAAGAACTGCTTCCAAAAATATTTGACAAAATTCTTGATAGGTACCCCTATGAAGCATAGTTACACAAAAATATCCCATTCTAAAGCACCCCATGATCAATTAAAAGATCACTTTCCTCATATACAATTATTACATCCAAAATTCAACGTTCTAAAATTTATTGTTTATAAATGTAGCGACGATAGATGACGACAACCCAGACGACAACGGATGACAAAGATGAAGTAACGACGACGACGACAAACTAATGGCCACGATGGACGACCACAATGAACTACCGATGACGACAGACATGGACGAGGAACTAACGACGATGATGAACGACAATGACAATGGACGACAATGACGACGGCGTACAATAATGAAGTAACGATGATAACGAATTGGAAAAAAATACAATCATACCAACAACGATGACGACGATGGACGACAACAAACTAACGATGACAACAGACGACGATGGACGACAACAAACTAACGATGACAACAGACGACGATGAACTAACGAACGACGACGAACTAACAATGACATTTGACGATGACAAGCTAACGAAGACAACGGATAACAACGAACTAACGACGATGATGACGACGGAAAATTGAGGCAGGTGACACAAAAAAAAACCGATCATTTAAAAAATAGATTATGAAAGAATCAAAATTTATCAACACAAAATTGGAAAGCATGATTTTTTTTGATAAAAAAAGAAAGAGAAGACATTTCAAATCTGGAAAATGTGTATTTTATTTTCTTAAAAATAATTGTGCTCCGTGGAAAAAAAGGTTGGTATCTCTAGGCAATTTCTTCAAAATACTTCATCATAGTTGAAATAATATTCTCGTTATGCAACTACAAATAAAAGGTTCAAAGTATAAAAATGAACGAGAAACAACCTATTAAAACAAAAATAACAAAGATTATGTCTAACTCTTAGGGAGTATTTTTTTTTAATTCAATTTGTTCTTTGGTTTCTCGTGAGGCTAACAATGCAGCTCACGTCTTGGCAAGTCATACCTCCTAGTGCCATCTACACGGGGGTTGAGAGCCAATCCCACCCCAGACCATTGTAATCACTCATACTCTTGACAAAAGCTAGTGTTCCAATGTCCAATTGGATATTTTCAAAAAAAAAAAAAAAAAGGATTAAAAAAAACAAAAAACACAAGATGTTCGAATGGCTCGCTAATAAGCAAGAGATTTGGATTGTTGGGTCATGGTTTGTACTCATTTTGATTGTGCGAAACAAGAAACAACAGATCGGTTAGACGGGTTCGAGTAGGTTTTCTCGGGGACCAGCTTCGATGTTTAAGTTGAAAAAGTTCTTAAATATTCAACATAGGATTCTTAAGTATAATACAAAGAAGTTATCTTTTTTATAGTAAATGATATTATTTATAATATACTATTCAATCTTTGTATTATGGACCGTTAGACTTCCTTAAAAAGTAAATGACTTAATGGGGAATTTTACATGACCGTTTCTTATAGGTCATTTGATTTCACATAGTATCAACACTTTCTAGTCCAACTCTCTTAATTGTCAAAAATATCAAACTACTAGTTAATCCTGAGTATATAATGAATTAATTGTCTACGGAGAATTGAGAACACATGAAATAGTCAAATTGTTTGAATAAAAATCATTACACGATGTGATCATCTGCAAGTGTCAAAAATGAGGAAAAATAGTCCTTCTAGAAGGTCAATGGATTTTTCAAATTGATTTTTACATGTAATCATCTCAAATCTTAAGGAGCTATACCCAAAAATACAAAAAATTAAAAAAAATCCCAAAAAAATACACAAGGAATCATTATTCCAAAAATATACAACAATAAAAAACGATTATTTTCCTTCACTCTTCATCGAGGGAAAAAAAAAAACCAACTACGTCTCATCTTCCTTTTCGTCGTCCTCTTTATCATCATCCTCATCAATCTCATCGTCGTCATGCTCGTCTTCCTTTTCTCCTTCCTTCACCTCCTCGACCATAACAACTTCTCATTGTTTTTCTTTATTCATCTTTATCATCATCCTCATCAATCTCATCGTCGTCATACTCGTCTTCCTTTTCTCCTTCCTTTACATCCTCGACCATAACACCTTCTTATTGTTTTTCTTTATTCAACACAACAATAACAATAATCCAAAAAAAAATACAAATCAGCTGTTGTTTGAGTAGCTTTTGTTTGTTGACAATAGGCCCTTGCATGGTGAGAAAGTATGGCGTGGATACGATGAAAAACAGACTCGACGAAGGGATAAGAAAGAAACAAAAGTCATTTTGTATTTTTTAACTGACGCTCTTTGTTTTATTCTGACGCTTTGAGTTTTTGTTCATGCGTTCTGTTTTTGAAATAAAGCGCTTGAAAGAAAAAACGAAAATAGAGCTCCTGTATAAAATCTTGTGCGTGAGTACAAAACAAAATTGATTCCAAAGCACAACGTCACCTTCATATAATTATCTGATTGAAAATCAAAATAGCTTTCAAACAGAAAGATTGATCAATACATCCCAAAAAAGATTGATAATTTCATCCGAGATAAAAATTGAATCTCAAAACCCTAATTTCTCAATCCACAAACACAAAAAAAAAAAAAAAACATAGAGATTTGTCTTCCAATCTCGGATGGTTTGAATATTTGTGGTTTTCTAGATGTGTTTGATTTAAGTTGGATGACATTAAAGTGAAGTTGAAGTTAGATGAAATGGAGGAGACAATGACGATGAGGATGAAATTAATGTGAGAGATAGATGGGAGAGATAGAGTGTGTGTGTGGAGAATATGTGGTCCCCTAAAAATTATAATTTTTGGGAAATATGTTTTCGTGTGTAGATTTTTGGATATATTTTGGTTTTTTGTAGTTCTAGGTAATTTGTCCCAAATCTTAGATATTTATAAGCAAAACCATCTCAAATCTTCAAATTTATAAAACCACTACTCAAATCATATGAAATTTTCAAAAACATTATTCAAATTATATGATATTTAAAAAAAAAACACTACTCAAAACATATGATATTTTCAACATAACTGTTATCGTTAATAAAACCATTATTTTGGATAATTTTAAATTCTTACATATTGTATTCAAATGATTTTAAAAAATTTATTTTCATTTAATTCGTTAAAGAAATATAAATAAAAAAACAAATAATCTTTTTTAATGAACAAATTAAAAAAACATAACAAAAAACCAAATAGTACATAAACGTTTTTTTTTAAATCCTCATCTGTCATGGTCATTTGTCATTTATATTGGTCGTAGCCGCTGTTTGTTTGAAAATCGGCAGGGGATGTTTTTGTGTGCCCAGATATCTGTGTGGGGATGTTTTTGTTGTTATGTTAGTCGGATTCGAGCATAAGAAAAAGAAATCATACAATAAGAAACAAGGACAATGTAAAATGAGCAAGTAGAGACAAATAAATAAGCAAGTGTCATCACACATTTTTCTATGAGCCAATTCATAACTCTCTTCTCACGACACTACATGTAACTATCCTCATATCTCTAGGCATCACTTAACATGGCACCACTCACCATCCTATAATGATCGTGAGGATTATATCAACACTCTCATATCATACACAAAGATAAAAGTTCAACTTGAATAAGATAACCAGGTATAAACATTCGCGTAATAACCACCTTCTTACCCAAACCAAGTGTACATTGCATCTTATTTCAATTATTAGGCCAAGATCAAAGAAAATATCAAATATAGGGAAACGAAGGTCGGCCATTTGGTTTGTGGAGTAAAGGAGCAACAAAAGGAATATATTACTAGTTAAGATAAACGATCAGTGCATCCATCGCTTAAGGCACCGAGCTTTTAAAAAAGAACACCAAAACTTGCAAACCAAACCAAAGGAATTTCCCTGTCTTATTTCTTTTTTTTTCTTTAATGATAATGGATAATACGATCCTAGCACATTGTGTGCCATAATACAAGATCGAAAACTAACCATTCCATACAAAAATATCCTCAATTATCGCCACCTTAACTCGTACTTATAATAAGGTCCAAAAGGGTTCTTTGTGGAGTTTAATGACATGTTAGGTATCAAACAACTCCTATGAGAAGTATAAGCATTCCCTTTCATAATTTCACATGAAGTACGAAGTAGAAGGAAAGATAGAAAATCATAGCGTTAGGTAAGACAGGTTCAAGGGTTATGGTTACAGAAAGAAATGGATTAAATGATTTATGATGCATACCTCTCCATTGTACCACTATCATGTAGTTAGTAGGTTAAGCTCATTATATTATAAAAGTCTAGCTTCTATCACTGCTCCGATTATCCTAGAAGTAGATGCCTGATCTGTGCGTCTCAAGCAAATCTGTAGGAATACCTGGGGTGAGAAGCGCCAACCAATCTTGTTAGTAATGTTGATGAGGTCACTGGCAAGGCGGAGACCCACCCCTATGTTCCCGCTGAATCTAAGATAATAGTCGCCTTCGTGGAGATCAAACTTGTCCGTCAAAGTCACATACTTCAAATCAATAATGGGGATGTTTCAAGGCATAAAACTCATTATAGGCAGGTCCATCTCTACCTTTAGAGCAATCGGGGTAAGCAAGCCCCTAAAACTGATGGTGCCGGAGATCCTAGCAGCATTGAACATCCATGGTGAACCATGTGCGATACTAAATCTACTTTGAGTCTGTTGTACATAGCTCATAGCAGCATACACTCATTTCTGCGAATACCGCCCATTGTGGCCCATTGATCGAAGAGTTTATGTGCCTAAACACGATGCACATGCCAAAACACAGGGTTGTGGACAACATACACTTTTGCTATCCTAAACTCCACAGTTTTGAGACAGGTCAGATCTAGTCGAAAAGATCCAACAGCCCTCGTGAACACTAGTGGCTCAAGCTGAGGTCCTCCAACTCTGAAGCAATACATACGGTTGACCCATGCAATACTGTTCTCATAAGATACGCCTCCAAGGTGAAATCGAATAGCCAGCACTTCATCCTCCTTCTTCTTCCCAACGGTGTTAAGCTCCAGGGTACTCAGAAACTCCAGCACGACCCTCTCATAAGTTGGCCACCTACTGTAGGCAAAGTTCTCCATATGTAGCCCCTTCAAAAGAGCATCTGTGTCGTCCTTCAGCCTCAAGGTAGTGAGAGTAAACGGGTCCAAGTATCTCGTCTTCTGCATATATCTCCTCCTGAGATGCTCATACCTCTCCTCCTGATCCCCTATCTGGAACTCAATCTTATGATCATAAGGTTGTCCAGACAGTGGCTTAGACGGTGGTGACAGTCTAGGAACACGTCTACACTTAGATAGCCTCAAGTTCTTGTGCAGCATCTGTAAAACAAACAGCAAAAAGCACACAAAACTCAATAATTCAAATGTTCCCCAGAGCCGAGGCACACCTTCACTCCTGCATCATGCATCAAACATCCTTCTTGATAGGAATGTGCAATCCCTTCGTTTGTATAAAAATTGATGTAACAAAACTTAAATGTATTAATTGTAATATAGTTAGGATGTTCAGGCTAGAAGCCAAGTAGGTACTTGCAGTCTAGGTTAGATGCAAAAGTACAGATGGTTGCAGATGCAGAGACATAGTGCAGACCACCAGATGCATACTACTACGAAGAATTTGGATGAACAACTAGTATATTGACAAGCAACGAAAGAACATGAAGGCTTCACAAAAAAAGACTGAGGTTGCAGACCAGGACCAACATGGCAAGACATAAACTGAATCAGAGACTGTAGACGAGATGTTGCAGTAGAGACTGTGTGCAGACGAGATCATGCAGCAATCTGAATTACAGTAGAGATGATTTCCAGTGTGGGGTCAGAGGGTTGAAGTCAGTCAAGTGAAGATTCAAGTTAAAGTATCAACAGCACTAATTCTGAAGTCAGTGGACTGCCATCATCAGAAACGAGATAGTGAAGACATGAGTGGTCTGCCAACATCAGAAATGAGATAATGAGGAACATGAGTGGACTGCCAGAAATAGTATGTTGCAAAAAGATTCGTTCCTTTAGCCATATAAAAGGAAACGTTGAAGCTCATTGAAGAAGAATTGTTGAATAAGATTAAAAGGGCAAGCGTGAAAGCAATATACATTCAAAAAGCATACTCAAGAGAGTTAAATCGAAAAGATACAGAAAAGAGAAGTATCACTAGTCTGCAGAAGAACAACTCTTGCAGTAGAGCTCAAGACTCAGAGCTCTGTAAAGATCTAGGTTCTCTGTCCTTCATACAAGTTAGAAACTTGTGAAAGGGAGTTTCTTGTAAGCTGAAAAACAATAAGATAGTGATATTTTCCTCTTAGGCTAACTACACTGGTCAGTAAGGAAAGACTGGACTCGATTATCATTTGATATCGAGTGTCTAAACCAGTAAAACTCTGTGTCAATTTACTGCTTTCATTATATTGATTTTAGAACTGCTCTTGATAAATCATCACACCCGAAATAGAGATAAAGACTCAAAAAGAGTCATAAATCTCAAGTGCAGAAGTGACAGTCTCATCTGCAGACTACCTGAGTAGTCTGCATACTGCACCAGTCTCAACCTATTCACCCCCCCTCCCTCTCTAGGTTGAAACTCGAACTATACACTCCTCCACCACAAACAATCTCCATCACATTCCACACAAATCAAATCATTTACAATGAGATATATCAATCAGAATTATTAAAGAACACTCATTATCAATATACGATCACAATATGCAATAACACTTCATATATCTCCTCGCATCATTCTAATATGTTCCTAATATTCATTCATGATCCATGAGCATAATGTCACATGTTCTAATCATCCATTGTATCCAAACCAATCAAAATGAATATCTCCATGCATCGATATAAACTCGAAAAACCTAAATCTCCCTATCATAAAGCATGACATAACCAAACTAATACATTTACTCTATGTCCAAAAGAGAATGTAACACAGACTAAAAATATTGCATTATGAACATTTCTCACAATAATGACCTAAAACAGATTAGCGTCAAATTGTGCTTATTTGCATGTGATCATAGGTTAACCAAAAGAGAATGACATTAATCTCCAAGTTTGCTACTAACATCAACCAAACGAGAATGGCTTGATTAATTATATATTTCTCTAAAATAATTAGATAACTAATCCAAATATGATAGACAAATAATTATAGATAATTCTAACACTTGAAATGATATAATTATAGATAATTCTAACACATGAAATGATATCATAAGAATTGAACATGAAATAATTAAAAACACAAATCAAGTCTCATAAAATCCATGATTATGTTACAACCATTAAGCCATACTTACATTTACATTACCATCTTCTCAATATGAAACAAACAATTGATGCTAAACATATAGAAAGTCATCTCGAATTACAACTGACAAGAATTGAGAGATACAAAACCCTACATCAATGAAATTGGTCTAAATACAAGAGGGACAATGATCTCTTCGATAGATTAAGTGGCATAGCATTGATCTTGTTGTGATCCGTACAGACCGTCATCTCAGATTGAAACGATGTTTCTAACTCTCTGAAAAACCTTCGTAAACTGATGAAATCTTCTGTTTTTCAAACTCTCTCTTTTGATTTTTGACGTACGTATTTATAGGAAAAACAAAATATAATAAATTCTCCTAAAAATAGAGAACAATAACAAATACATCTCATAAGGCGCAGGACCCATGCATGTTTGGCATAGCCTGTTCATGCTTGGCATGGCCCATGCCTGACGCACACAGCCCGTGCGTGGTAACAGTAACTTATGCTCAAAGAACTTTTGAAATCCATTGTGCATGGCCTGTGCCTTGTATGCACGGCCCTTGCTTGCAACCAAACATATAAACTTATTTTTATCTCCCAATGAAGTACAAAGACGTTTCACAAACTTAAAAATCTACAAGAAACTTCAGAAAACAGTCTCAAACTTCTCACAATCAGCTCATCGTCAGAAAAAAGGTCTAATTCTTTACTGTTGTAATGAAAATAAAAGATTCTAAAATATCGATGTTCTAAATAACAAAAGAAAACAAAACAATACTAAATGACATTAAAACTAACACAAAAAACGATTTTGACTAAGAAAACGATACGCGTTTTCACACTCATCAAACCTCAATATTTTTCACGCATTCATTATGGATAAACCTCACATCGTAACACTCAATACAGGAATCCTTCTTGACACTACGTTTATATTGTTCGACCTCTAATGATTTATTTCTTCTTTTCATTTGCCTAACTTATCTAGCAACCATTTGAATGGAATTAAATCAGACAAACTTTTCAAATATTACTCTGATAATCCGTCTAAATACATGATACGCGGAAAGAACAAATATACGCAGTATCTACACACGCTTATAACTTGAATATAAAATCAAGCATCCAGACTTTTATAAGTGGTCCAAATAGCTGACAAATTTGAACAAATCAACCCCAATCTCCGGAACACTTGACTTTGAATACATGACACCCGACACTTCATTTCTCATGTCACAATCCAATTAAATAATTCCACCAAACAACTTGATCACACTATACTAGTAAATAATAATAATACACCAAAAGGTCCAAAACTGTCTCCATCTGCAGCCACATCTAGTGAAACTATTCTATTCATCACACGACACGCTTCTACTTCAAACACATTTAGACTAGAATAGATAATCTACCCATTTCTTTCTTTTTTCTTCATGTACGTTCTGTGATCTACACCAGAAAATAGCCTCATTCCTCTGTTAGTGTTATTTTTCTCATGGCAGCAAACACCAAACTCCAGTTTCTGATCTTTTCTATCCTCTACTTCTTAAAAGCATCATCATCAACAACAACAACAACAACGAGTACCGTTTCTGTGGAATCTCAGGCAGAAGCTCTTTTTCAATGGAAGAGCACGCTTTCCGCTCCTCTTCCTCCGGCACTCTCTTCATGGAAGCTCTCTAATCTGAAGGACGTGTGCGACTGGAATGGAATCACCTGTGGCGCTTTTTCAAGCGTCTCGGAGATCGATCTTTCTAATGGAGGCCTGAGCGGGACGCTTGCCGATTTCAACTTCTCCGCTTTTCCAGGCCTAACGAGCCTGAACCTGAACAACAATACTCTTAGCGGTCCGATACCGCTCGGTATTGGTAATTCTTCCGGGCTCAGTTTCCTAGATCTCGGGAACAACCTGTTCAATGGAAGCGTGCCGCCGGAGATCGGTACGTTGACCGAGCTTGAGCATCTTAGTTTCTTCAATAACAACCTTAGTGCTGTGTTGCCATATCAGATTGGGAATCTGCAGAAGCTAAGGGAATTGAACCTTGGAGGGAACTATTTGGAGAATCCTGATTGGTCCAGCTTTACTGGGTTCCCTTCCTTGACTTATCTCAATCTCTATCTCAATAACTTTGGTGGTGAGTTCCCTGGATTCATTGTCAAATGCAAGAGCTTGGTGTATCTAGACTTGATGGGGAATACCTTTAATGGGTCGATCCCGGAATCCGTGTATACGGAGCTGTCTCAGCTTCAGTACCTTAACCTCACCTCGAATCAGTTCGAGGGGAATGTGTCGAGTAATGTATCAAAGCTGTCGAAGTTGATAGAACTTCGTTTAGGGTCGAATCAGCTGATCGGTTCAATGCCGGATAGAATTGGATCAATCCCTCGTCTGCAGCATCTGGATCTATCCTTTAATTATATGACAGGGAGCATTCCATCAAGTTTAGGGAATCTTCGGAACCTTCAGTTTCTCGATCTTCGTTTGAATAACTTCTCTTCTGCGATTCCGTCTGAGCTAGGACAATGCACCAACCTCAGCTATCTGGCGCTCGCCGGAAATTCGCTGACAGGGGCATTGCCTATGTCGCTGTCGAAGCTCAGGAAGATGTTGGACCTGGGTTTATCCGAGAACCAACTCTCCGGCGAGCTTTCACCATATCTCATCACTAACTGGACTGAGTTGATCTCCTTGCAGCTTCAGCACAATTTCTTCATTGGAACGATTCCATCGGAAATCGGGCTGTTGACACAGCTCAACTATCTCTTTCTTTATCACAACGCCCTCTCCGGTCCCATCCCTCCGGAAGTCGGGAATATAAAGGCATTGCAGCAGCTGGATTTATCAGTCAATCAGCTTTCAGGTCCAATACCTTCAACAATCAGCAACCTGACCAACCTCGTCGTCTTGAATCTGTTTATGAACAATCTCTCCGGAACTATCCCTCCAGAGATAGGAGATCTCACAGCATTAGCCTTCCTCGATCTCAACACAAACCAGCTACACGGAGAGCTGCCGGATTCATTGGCTCTGCTTAACAACCTACAGAACCTGTCTGTGTTCACGAACAATTTAGTGGGCGGCGTCCCGCAGGGGATAGGCGAGAACAACCCCAACCTGGTCTATGTCAGCTTTTCAAACAATAGCTTTTTGGGCGGATTGCCACCGAAGTTATGCAGTGGTTTCGCTCTTACTGACTTGACGGTCAACTCCAACAACTTCAGCGGAGAAGTTCCACAGTGTCTGAAGAATTGCTCGGGGCTCGTCAGGGTTCGGCTAGATGGGAATCAGTTCAGTGGGGACATTTCGCATGCATTTGGAATACATCCCAACCTAACGTTTTTAAGCATCAGCGGGAATCAGTTCTCCGGTGAACTCTCCCCCGCTTGGGGGGAATGTGGGGATCTCACCAATTTGCAACTCGATCAAAACAACATCTCCGGGACAATACCGAGCGATCTTGGGAAGCTGCCGAAATTGCAAGATCTGAGGCTCAGTTGGAATCAACTGTCAGGAGAGATCCCAACTGAACTGGGGAACTTGAGCATACTTGGTAGGTTAAATCTTAGCAGAAATCATTTATCAGGGGAAATTCCGCAAAGCATTGGCAATCTGGGGAAGCTTCAGTATCTGGATTTATCAGGAAACAGCTTGACTGGTGAAATTCCCGTCGAGGTTGCAAATTGTGGTTACTTGCTAAGCTTGAATCTTGGGGAGAATGATTTCACAGGTGAAATACCAGCTGAGCTGGGAAACTTAGTGTACCTGCAGTACATGTTGGATCTCAGTAGCAATTCACTCACAGGTCCAATCCCATCGAACCTCGACTTACTACAGTCATTAGAGCAGCTGAATCTTTCCCACAATCATCTTTCAGGGTCCATTCCACAGTCTCTGTCAAACATGATTAGCCTGAGGTCAATCGATCTCTCCTACAACAATCTGACAGGTTCCGTCCCAAGTGGCAGCTTTCAACAAGGACTTTATGCCGGAAATGCTGGTTTATGTGGAAATGTGCAAGGGCTATCTCCTTGCGCCTCAGTTTCTGATGGTGTCAACTCCCACAGCAACCGCAAGAAGATCATCATTGGAGTTACAGTTCCAGTTGCCTTTCTCCTGCTTCTTGCTGGAGCCCTATCATTGATTGTAATCTGTCGACGGAAAACAAAGCAACATGATGAGGAAGATACTAACTCTGAAATGTATGAATCAGAGTCTTTGATTTGGGAAAGAGAAGGGAGATTCACTTTCAATGAAATTGTGAAGGCTACGGAAGACTTCAGTGAGAAATACTGCATCGGAAAAGGCGGTTTTGGCAGAGTATACAAAGCAGCTCTCCCAACAGATCAGATCGTTGCAGTTAAAAAGCTCACCATGATAGAGTTTGGCGACATTTCATTAACAAACAAACAAAGTTTTCAGAATGAGATACGGGCATTAACAGAAGTCAGACACCGAAACATAATAAAGCTCTACGGGTTTTGTACACGATGGGGACACATGTACTTGGTCTATGACTTTGTTGAGAGAGGTAGTTTGGGTGCCGTGTTGCAAAGCAAGGAGGGTGCCGTGGAACTCAGCTGGAATCAAAGGGTGAAGATAATACAAGGGCTGGCTCATGCACTTTCTTACTTGCACCATGACTGCACACCTCCTATCGTTCATCGTGATATATCTATAAACAATATCTTGCTAGACAAAGATTTTGAGCCAAGGCTTTCAGATTTCGGCACAGCAAAGCTTTTGAGCTCAGACACAACAACTTGGACATCAGTTGCTGGATCATACGGCTATATGGCTCCAGGTGTGTTCAACATAACATGATTCTGTGAAAACTACTATGCTTCATCTAGATAGGTCGACAATTCTTGTTAACTGTTTTTATTCTCCCTTTAATACAGAGCTGGCTCAAACAATGAGAGTGACAGAGAAATGTGATGTTTATAGCTTCGGCATAGTCACATTAGAGGTTATGATGGGGAAGCATCCGGGAGAAATATTACCTTCTTTATCAATGCTAGTGAATGATCAAGACTTGCTTATGAAAAATGTTTTGGATGAGCGACTCAGTCCTCCGACTGGGCAATTGGCTAAGGATGTAGCTCTTGTTGTGAGAGCCGCTTTGGCGTGTACAAGTTCTCTGCCAGAGTCAAGGCCAACAATGCGCCTTGTAGCACATGAACTGTCTGCTCAAGCTCAGCCTTGATTGTGAAATCCTTCTAGGAAGACAACCTCAGGAGGTAAATGCCCCAACCGATGAAAGAAATGTTACATCAAGCAAAAGGTCACAGCTAATGAAAGAAGGGGAGAAGCAGTGAAAGGCAGAATGATTTCCGTTAATGAACGAGGCAAGAATATCATCGATTGGAGAAAGCAGAAAAATAGGTCCTAGGTTTGCTTCGTAGAGTTCGGTTAAACTTCTATGCTCATCATTCTTCTTTCATGAAGGCTCACTGTATATATATAGCACTTTTATCTTATCAATGCTTGAGTCATGCTTTCGGTTCTTTGTTTATAAGTAAAATGATATTACTGGAACTGTAACTCATAGGCATCCTATCGGTATGGCATTAGATACCAGATGAACATCATCTTTTCTTCTTGTTTATCGATTATGTTGATCCAACATAGGCCGTTTGCATTAAAATCTCCTTGCAGATTACCTATTGAGAGGGACCTGAACCTTTTCCATTGTTTATGACATCTTTTTTAGCATTTTGGAAATCATCTCTATGTTGTTACTTATTAAGTACTTAGTGAATTTTTAGTAGCCACCTCCAGCTTTTAATTGATATTTTTGCCAGCTATAGTTGCATGTTACCTTGAATGTTCCACCCGCATTAGGCATATTGTTGAATTGGAAGAAACTTCTTGTCCTCAACGGCCAAAATCTTCAACACTCTTTTTTTTAGGAAGATAAGAGTCGACGATATAATGAGGACTAACATCGTAAGTAGGATTGCATGGTTCCATAGCCATACCCTTACCAGTATCTTGACTTAAAATTTAGAAAGATTAAAAGCATTGTGTTTGAATGTAACAGAAGCTAAGTTAGCTGGAACGCAATAAGCGTCGGATGACAGAATGAGTTTGGGTACGCGGTTCGCAACATTAACTTACCTTACTGAAATCTCCCTGTAGTAGTCTACATCTAGTGGCCCACAATAATCTCCATTTGTGACAGTCTGCTCTTCTACATCAAACCTAGATTGCAGATTATTAATCTGATTTCTAACCTTAACACACTGTTTACATGTTTTACTTTTAAGTTTTATTCATCAATTTCTATACCAAAATTCAAGACACTTTGTTGCATAATACGACCAAAGCAGGAATCATCTGCACAAAGAAATACGAAAGAATATATCAAAGGAAACTCTTGAAGAAAATAAAAAGGTAAGGTCTATGGTGAGAAGACATGGAGTGAGATAAACTCAGATGATTATGAAACAATTTCAAAATGCACAGCTCTGCCTCATGGCAAGGAGTAAGGAAAATAAAAGATATTTGATCTCTCAAACTCTGATGTCACTTTAGAAGAACTAAAGGAGCCTCTTCATGAGACCACTGAAAACTTTATTGTCCTTTTAAGGGAAAATAAACGACAATCTCGAATTGATTGTAATTTTCAGAGAAAATTACAATCATGTCCGTGAACAAATTGACAATAAATCAAATGACTTTATAGTGGCCCAAAATGAACCAAAGGAATCAAATGAGAAGGTAATCTCACTGCAGTGATGGAAACGCTCACCAAAAAAAAAAAAAACGATTAGCCACAGGCTTAGATAGACACAAAAAAGATGCTAATCGTGGGTCAATCCTCATGTGATTGATCAGGATTGGGATACAAAAGCTGGATGAGTGTTGTTGTACACTCAAAAGCAAATAACGTCCCTACAACTAGCAAAGAAAAAGTAAAACAGACCTCTGTAAAAATATTGCATAAGGGTAAAATCTCTATTGCACAAGGGAAGTAGAACAATAAAGTCTCTAATGCTCAACCCAAAAAGGTTGAGCCCTTGGACAAAACAACAATACAAACGAGTGCAAACTACCACAAAGTGCATACAGTGAGAGGAAATAAGTCAAAAGTCTATTATGAAGCTGACAAGAGGACACATAAACCTCAACATGCATCGAATTACTCAGTATGGAACAAAACTTTCATTACTACATGGAGAAGACCATATTTAAAATCTTACTACATATGTAGAATGTAGTAGAGGGAATGAAAAAATTCAAACAGATTACCTAGAATAGTGAGACCAAGGATTAATTGCTATAGTTGTGGCAAACCCGGTCATAAAGCATTTAATTCTTGGACATCACACAAGAAAAGTGCTCAAAAGTAACAAGGACCCATGTTTGTGGGTACCATGTACAAGACTTCATCCCTCTATTACAGGAGCAACAAGATAGGGCATGGTACGTGTACATTGGATGGTTCGGACATATGACATGGAACAAAAGCCTACTAAGAGAATACAAAAAAGAAGAAGGACCTCTCGTCATTTTTGGTGTAGGCAAAGTAAGTAAAACTAAAGGTTATGAAACACATGGTACAGGTTCCCTAATCTTTACAAATGTAGCTTATGTGAAAGGATTAGAACACAATCTCCTATATATTAGTCAATTATGTGACAAGAATTATGAAGTTTCCTTCACTAATGATTAATGTCAAGTAAAAGATAAAGTCACCAACGAAGTCAAACTAATACGATACAGAAAAGGGAACATCTATGTAATAGACTTCAATTTATCTCAGTAAACATAAATTACGTGTTTCTTTCAGAGAGTTCTTTGACATGTTAAATGAAACACGAAAGCCATTGTATCCTAGTTGCAAACCCTCTCAGCTGGAGGCTACGTCTATGTTATTGAACATCAAATATGAGTACAATATACCTCATAGAGTGACAGATGCCATTGCATCTCTATTGAAGGATATCTGTCTGGAAGATACTGTGATGACGAATGTGTTGTATTGGACTAACAGGCTGATGAGGGGAATATATCTTCTTGTTCAAATAATAGATGTTTGTCGCTATGATTGCTTGTTGTTCTGGAAGGGGGATTATGGCTTGGAGTCATGTTCCATTTATAGGGCTTCTCAATACAAGGAAAAGCAAAGAGCAAGAAATTGGTTTG